>BGPR01008364.1:7525-55029 GCA_013235015.1 Araneus ventricosus | reverse complement strand
TTGACTAAACAAATATTCAGTGACTGAGGATTTAATTATGCATCAAAGAAAAAAAGGAAGTGATAGAAAAATGTTTTTGTTTTGCAAGTAATGTTGTAGCATCCTTTAACACATACATAGCGGTTTCAACACGTGTGTTGACTACCCCCCTGCTCTTGTATATACGACTAGCACTACGCGCACGGCGTTGCCCGTGGAATCAGGACTTCAACAAAATGGGAAAAAAACCGCCCAGAATGGCACGAAAAAGTTCTGAAAACAAAACAAAAGATACACATTATTGATTTTCCCGCTTATTTTTCTTCGCGATAATGACATTTCAACTGTAGAAAAGCAATACAGAGTACGTTAATCCGAAACAATATTAAAAAATTGCAACGTAAAAATGATTATTATAAAGCAAATAAAATATGCGAGACATAAACACGTTAAGACATTGCCGAAAATAATAATCGAAGTTATTCAGTTGAAGGTTATGACGTCACCTGCGCTCTGCATCATCAGCCAATGAAATTGCCTTCAACGTTCCGGAAAAGTGTCGCGGGAGGGAGCTCGGTACATAAAAATATCTTTCAACTGACCAGGAAAAAATTAATTAAAAAAAACGGGAAAAGATAATTTAACCGTTCTTGCTTTAAATATCTAGAAAATATTTAGAACCGTTCTAGTTATAAGCTGAATAAAATTGAAAATAATAGTGTTATTAGAACGTTGGATGCAGCAAATTTAAAAACAAAAATTAAATTTCGATGGCAAAACTGACTATTTTTTAAAAATTTCTCAAAATTCAGTAAATCAAGTCTGAAGCTCAAAACAAACTTCATTAGAACGAAAATTGTTTGTTCTATCCAATGGTGCATTGATTGTTTTTCAATGATCGTTAGAAAAAATACTACAGCCATAAACGTACCAAGAATGACCCAAAAACACACAAAACATTAAATAAAAAAATTTCTAGATTGAATTTTAAAATTCCGGCTTAGAGGTACACTGAGTCACCTTTACGACTACCTGTGTGCCAAATTTCATGGCTGTGAGTGCAATAGATTCGTCTGGACATCGCACGCACGCACGCAAACATTTCCTTTCGTAAGTATAGATATTATGCATTTACTAGCTGATAGTGTGGCTTTGCTCGGGGCGAAAATACTTTCCTGCCTGATATTTTTAATGTAAAGAACAGTTATATCGAAAATATTGCAATTCTCAAAATCCACTTATCGTCTGATACTTTAAAAAAAATTTTTAATGAAAATATCAGTTGAACCAAACGGTTTTAAAAAACAGCCGAAAGCTAATTTTCTTCATAAGTTATTAAAAGAATGACATGAAATTTCATTAAACTTTGTGGTGTTTCAGTATTATTTATATAGATTAGCATTCGACGGAATTCCAACACAAAATCTTTCTATGTACCTTTATTTTCAATTAAAATGATAAAATCTGTTGCACCAAAGATTTTTATAATCTCTTAGCCTCTAAAAATATTACAGCCTATCCCAAAAAATTTTTAAAAATCGCAGAAAGCTATTGTAAGTGGCAATTGAAATACTTGTTCACTGCATGGGATATAAAGACAGCCATTTTGAAGAGTGAATTTAAATTTTTGTCAGCCGTTAAAAGCAAGTTGTGAAATTTTGATTCAGTTTTTACGAATCGGAATCCTCAAAACAATTTTCAATTTAATGAGAAATTTTTCAACATCACTAAGGTAAAAAAAAATCTTATTTAAATATCTCTCTTTCTCATGTTTTGGCTATTTTATATTCAGTTTCCTAAGCAAATCTTGGACGCCGCCATGTTAATCTCTTGCACAATAGTGCGCTTGCGCGATGAACGCTTAATTTTTATTTAATAAAAAATTAATTATTTAATTAATTGTGATGAAACTTTCATTACAACCTCCCTTGTGCTTATGGTAGTTGTGAGCAAAAGTTGACGAAAATATTTCAGTAGTTTGGACTTCTATAGTGTAAATAAAAATGGCGTTTCTATTTTATTTATATAGATTAGATGCTGTGTGCTGAAAAAATATAATACTAATACTAGCGGCAATTTTCTTCCCACGCCTTTCTTCAACAATTCTAATATACGGCGCGTTTTGGGTTTACTTAAAGGATAATGAAATAATTTATATGCATTTTAGACTTCTTCCTTTCGGACGTTTGGGTACAAAATTTAATATGGGTCTACCTTCCTTTCGAAAAGAAAAAGAAATCTTTTGAAATATATATTGACTCTCTTTTTAAGTTAACATTTGTATATTAGTTTAGTTACACGTTGAGGGTTTTTTTAATTGTTGTGATGGTTCCCCCACACGAATAGTCCGTATTTGTTGTTAATGTATTTCACATTGTATGAATATAAGTCTATTTTAACGTAGGACTACGTTCCTCCCAGTGGGGTCTCAGGAAGGAATTTGATTCACACGCCAAAACGCCACAAAAAACGTTGTATGGGAGATCCTCTATACCTCGGTAGCAACATATTTTAAAAACATAAGTAATATCTTATTTTAGAGATAAAGGGTAATAACAGAAGTTTCAAAAAGAATGTGAAAATCGGAATTGTAGTTCAGCGACTAATGAGTCGCAAAATTTGGGCAAAAATACGCATGAATTGGTGACGCGATCCTCTATATCTCAGTAACTACATATGTTAAAAACATAACTCATGTCTTATTTTAGAGATAAAGGGTAACAACAAAAGTTACAAAAACAATTTGAAAATCGGACAAGAGTCACGCGAGTAAAGTCATTGGCTGTTTGTAAAAGACAGCCTCAAGTCATTTTTTAATATTTATTATATGTATTATTATTTTTGAGGACTGTATTTTTATCTGTATTTGTTATTTTATTGAATTTATTATATTTTATTATTTATTTTTATTTGTTTCTTATTGTACTTATTTTATTTTATAATTTATTTTTATTTGTTATTTTATTGTATTGAATATATTTTATTATTTATTTTTATTTGCTATTTTATTGTATTTAATATATTTTATTATTTATTTTTATTTGTTATTCTATTGTATTTAATATATTTTATTATTCATTTTTATTTGTTATTTTATTGTATTTATTATATTTTATTATTTATTTTTATTTGTTATTTTATTGTATTTAATATATTTTATTATTTATTTTTATTTGTTATTCTATTGTATTTAATATATTTTAGTATTCATTTTTATTTGCTATTTTATTGTATTTAATATATTTTATTATTCATTTTTAATTGTTATTTTATTGTATTTATTATATTTCATTATTTATTTTTTTTGTTATTATATTGTATTTAATATATTTTATTATTTATTTTTATTTATTATTTTATTGCATTATGTGTTTTATTGTATTTGTTATGTTCATATTGATTGTATTTGTTGAATGTTTGTACAATGTGGCATTTTTTTTTTTTCTACTCTTCCCCGCCGACCGTTAAAACGCTCCATACCCTATGGGTGAGTGGGTCGGCGTGGGTAATAAATAAATAATATATATCTAAAATTTTGGTGTCAAAACCACATAAAATTTTGTTTACCTTGCTTGATGAGGTTTTGAGTCTTCGTGTTCACATACACACGGATCTTTTGACGGATTTAGTCCAATGTTAGACACGGACTACAATTTCGATGTCAGGATCATTATTAAAATTCACCCGTCTAGCGTATGGCGTCACATACGAATGGACAGATAAACAGACAGTCAGTCTTTGACGAATTTAGACCAAAATCTGATTAAAATCTACAATTTCATTAACATATTGTTATTCCAAATTGCATTTATGGACACATAAACCGGCTTCCTTTCGAAGGATTTCATCCAAACATTGAGAGAGAAAAAAAAATGTTGGTGTAAAGACAACATACTAAATTTCATCCATCTAGCTGGTTGCGTTTTTGAGTTGTGGTGTTCACAGACAGCCAAATCGACAAATGGACTTAACTCCAAAATGTGTTTTTCGGTCTCAGGGAGATCTAAATTGTAAAGATTCCCCAAAATTTCGAGGGCATATTTTTTGTCGATTAAAATACCTTGTCTTCTTACACTGTCTTATACTTAGTATGCGAGAAAGTAATATTAAATAATTGTTACTCTAACATTATTTGTCCCTTGAGAGGTTAAATGTGTATGCGCTAAATTGCAAATTGTATATTAAAAAACAATTATAATTTCATTGTTGAAAGCAATTTTTCCTTGCAGAAGACGATTTTGATGTTTCTATTGAATGGCTAACACTTGTTTGTAAAAAAATCCCTGCGTCCAAGACATATACGTTTTAGATGTGTTGTTGAGCTGATATAAAAAATGAAATCGATTTTTTCCAAACAAAATATTCAAAATAAAATAATAATAAAATAAAACATATTTTTTTCCTGTTGTGACAGGACTATCCACGATTGCAAGAAAAAAAGTCGGAATTTGTCTGAAATACAATGTTTTAAAAACATATCAGTTTCTATAGCGCCATCTACTAATCGGCTCTTAAAAACAAGTAAAATTCTAGTTTTGGAATCCTCCAAGAGATGGCGCCGCGAAAAAGATTGAAATGACTTATTTGCCCTTGATTACTTTGCGTTTTCATTATTTTACCAAGTTAAAAAAAATTAAGGAAAAGGCCAATTTATTGTTATAATCATTTTTGAACTTAAGTATTAGCATTTCTTAACAAAGTTAAAGAACAGGAATATTTTTTATCAACAATTTAGCTGACATTTACCTATTGAAAAGGACAGAAAAATATTCACGAAAAGAAAATTCGTCATACAGAAGAATTCCAATCGAGCTTTATTTGATAGTTAAAATACCTCAGTACTGTAGCATCTAGTACTTGATAATAAAAAAGTAAATGGAAGCGTTCAAGAGTTAACCAATCAACGAGAACAACATTTAAGCAACTTTTGTATATTTATGGGGATATATACAAAAGGACACTATCAAAAAATTATGCCGAATATTTTATTTCAACAACAACGCGGTGAAATCTAATTTATCGTCTTGCAAAAAATTATATATATTTTTTAAATATCCTCAGAAATTCCGATGAGGCGGTTATGAATATTAATAGGTCAGAAAACGCTTAGGGGAAACTAGAGATACTTGACCCTACTTTTGCTTTTTCTTACATTTCTCGAATATTTGAATTGTAAGTATCATAAAAGGATTTGGTTTTAAGAATGGGATATATACTTATGCTAACTTGATATCTCAGTTAATCAAAAAATAAATACATTTCATGAAATCGCGTAGGGTCAAGTATCCCTAACCTTAGGGATACTTGACCCTAAGCTAGGGATACTTGATCCTAAGGCTATGGATACTTGACCGTACATGCAAAACGTACTTAAATTCTTTTGATAATTTGTATGTACGCTGAAATTCATATATTAGGTTATAACTACTGAAATGGAAACTTCTTTATTATCAAATAATATTAATGAAACTAATATTAAAAATTAAATAATATGGTTACTATAAAACATATTGTTTATCAATATAATCTAGTTAATCAATTAAATTCGTTAAGTCATTACATTAAAACTAGTTTTTAATTAAATTTGTTCAAAATTTAATAAGCAATTAACATATTGATTTAATTAAGTGAAAAAAATTGCAGCAATGGAACTGGAAGCCCAGCAACGTCAATAGCGTGTTAAAGAATTGCCGGTTTTGAAAAATTAAAAAAAAAGCACCAAAACGCAAAAAAAAGTCTAAAAAATGCTGACCAGAACAAGAAATTGAGAAGCTTAATAGACTTACTCGGTTCTTTTAATATATTTAAACAAAAGCAAAAGAATAAAAATATATTTTAGGAGAAAACTCATATCCAGAATGAAAGACAAACTCAACAGAAACGATGACAAATAGTTTAAGTAAAAGTTTTTTATTAAAATAATAAATAAATAAATCTTTCTTTCTCAGGCGAGAAAAAAATAGATTAATTAAATTTCAATTCTTTTTAAAATTCTTACTTAACTAATTATTTGAAATTATTATATTGAAAAGAAATTTTATTCATAAATAATTACTAACAAACAATTTTTAAATAATTATTCTCTATATTTGAGTTTCCAATATTGCCGACAAACTCCAAGCACCAGAAAACTGATCCCAACCACAAAATGTGCTTCGGTCGGATATGGCATCGAAGCAGCAATAGCTTTTGATAGGGTCAAATATCCCTAACTTGACTTTTTCTAAATAATCTAAAAATTAAACCACTTAGAACTAAGATACTGCATAACATCATATATCAAATTACAGCTAGAAGTATGCTTAAAACGCAGAAATATTTTAATTCATCATATCTTCAATAATAAACTTCCTATCCACTGAAGAATGAAAAGTGAAAAATTACTTTTGGTCCCCCAAAACATATTTACCTACACACCATTACGATGGCTTTTCAGATTGGTATGAAAATCCCCTCCAATAGACCATGTGACTAAAGGTCAAATAAAAATGCCACACACAAATTACAAATTATCTCACAACCTGAGAAAATCGGTTAGGGTCACGTATCCCTAGTTTCCCCTACTTGTTAGAAACAACCAATTTTCATGAAAAACTAAGGAAACCAGTGTGACTTAATAATCACATGGCAAGCATAGATGTTCATATCACCTAAATATACTATAATTAAATGTTGCCATGGTACATAACAAATTTAACTTCTTTTTTTTTTTCTATTTCAGCTATTTATGTATATTTGTCTAAGATCTTTCTTCTGAAGTTTCCAGTAAGGTGATTTACTACATTTATTCTAACAAGAGAATCAGGTGAATAACGTTTTTCAGTTATTTTTACCCCTATCAGTTAGAGAAACAGAATATCGTCTAAAAACGTAATTTTAATAAAGCACCTTGTCGTGTCGGCAAATTTGTTTATAAGTAGAATTACTAATCAGTAGAATCAAAAAGTATTAAAAATAGTTTTTTTTAAAAACAGTTATTTTTTTATTTTTAACAAATGATTCATTTTAGCTTTTCAAAGATCAGTTACCACTAGTTGCTAATATACAGCCACATCAGAAAGGAATCTTTAAAATTATACACAGCAAACGATAAAGATTTAAAAAAAAATTAAGTATCGAAAAATATTTTTTCAAAATTACGCATTGTACACTATAATAAGTTTTTTGTATGGACGAGTTCTCTTGTTTGTTTAGTTACATTAAAAACCTTGACTTTATCTGCTGGGATTTCGGACTTCCGCTTTGAAGATTCCATTGACTTAACAATACACCGGAATTACGTAGTCCCAGCACTTAAATGTAAACAAAGCAGAAAACTCATCCACTGATAGGAGCAAGATAGCCCATGGGAAAATATTTTTAAAAATTATACGTAGCAAATGATAATAGGTATTTTAAAATAAATGCATGTGTGGAAAAATATTTTTTTAATTATACATAGCAAACGATAATAGGTTTTTTTTAATGCTTGTGTGGAAAAATATTTTTAAAAAATGTACATAGCAAACGATATTAACGCCGCTGCGCATGATTTAGCGTGCGGCGGGCCCCATACGCGGTGGAATCGGGTTTCGAGCCTGGAGTCCTCGGGCCCCAAAGCCGAGACCTTACCACTAGGCCACCGCGGCCTTATTTGTACAAAAGGGTCAGCGTCATATTAAAATTCACACTAACCTGTGTTTTCAAATGAGAAGAATCAGTTTCAAATACAAGTTCAAATAAAATTTGGAGCTCCCAATGTTAAATGAAGGCATCCATTTTTATTACACGCTTTTGTTTAACTTGGAATGTGTCAGACTTGTAAAGATGGACTTTTGTAATGGATGTTTCATTCATTTCTTGGTGTACTAGAATTCGAAAATTTTGTACAAATGTGTGCTCCCGATGACAGTACTATATATTAATATTTTCAAAACTTATCACTTAATCAGTTTCTTTTAATTAAATTTTGATTTCATACGAGTGACGTATCTGGTTGAGAATTTTAGAATATTGGATTTTAGAAACCATAATACTTATAATAAGTTATGGAATGCATTTAAAGAGTAAATACCAGAAAATAATAAAAACATTCATTTATTAGTGTATTATATGTAAAAAGCAGAAAATTTTCTCTATCAAAAGTATAGACATCGAAGCAAAATCGTAAAAGTGTGAGACTCTAAAGAAATGAAGCTACAATGAATACCATAAGAAACTAAACATTCATTAAAAATTAAAATATATTATTAATGTGATTAAAATTACAATTTGCTTAGAGTATTTCCATCAGCATCTCATGCGTCTATGATTTTCTTTTAACGTCCATATTTTTCAAAAGGCATTTTCTACTTTTCAGTACACCGACGAATACGCATTTTTAAAAAAACTTTTTGATTTTTATAATTTCGATATATCTCGAGTTAATATTATCATTTCGACAGGTGATCTCAAAATTCTTTCTTTACATTAAACTGCTGCTGTAGAAAAAGACGAGAAGGATGGCAGAAAAGTTGACACTCCTTCCCTCCTCTATATCACCTTCTCCCAACCTCTATATCACACCAAAGGACAAACCGTTACCTGCGAAGGTTTTAACGTGAACCAGTCTTGAGTATACGGAAGATTCTAGATGAAATCAAGTCACGACGCCAAGACCAGCAGCAGGCCACTGCATCCTTTCTCCAAGTTGAAAATCTGAATTTAAACAGGTCTGCGAATGTTATTTACCGATTTTATTATTATTGTAGAGAATTTTTTCCTTTTGTTTATCGATTTTCTCGATAAATGAATGGGAAATAAAAAAATTGGGGGGGGGATTTCAAAACTTTGCTGCGCAACCGGTTGTTGCTATATTTATTTGAAACATATATACTTCGAGATGTAACATATTCAGGTTTACAATGGAAGCATCATAGTTGTTCAATGTGTGCTCTTTTATTTTTTAATGTAGGACTGTGTGCCTCTCATTGAGATAACAGGAAGGAAACTGATTCACATGCCAAAACGCCACAAAACTTGGTATGGGGGACCCTCTATATCTCGGTACATATGTTAAAAACATAACTAATGTCTTATTTTAGAGATAAAGAGTAACAAGAGAAGTTACAAAAAAAAAACCTTACGAGAAACAAAAGAGATATGCGATAGTCCTACACCTTTAACATCAGCGGCTGTTTGAAAAGACAGCTTCCTGTAATTTTTTTTACAAGACATACATCAACTCTGTAACTCAATTTTTGCCATATGTTCCGTGGTATGTCTCTGTCGATGCTGGCAGCTAGAAGATGAACTGCCCGACTTTATCTTCTGTATCTTTCAAAAAAATAAAGCAACTACCTGTTGCACAGGAAAGCTTTGAAATAAGGGTATTAATTTAGATTTGTCTTGCATGAAGTTGATATTTATTAATGCAAATGTAGATAATCTGGATTCAGTGCAAATTTGCCTTGAAGGGCAAAAGTCAGTTAAGCTGGGGTCCACAAATTTCTTAACCCTCCAATTCCCAAGGCCATTGAAATAAAGGGACCTCAAAATACAAGAATGTCCGAGCTCCCCTATCAAAGATAAGGGACATTCACTTTCCCCCTCAAAAACCACAATGACAGCTGGCATTGTCCGAATTGTAAGAAAACTCCCTCTTCCCCAAACACATCTAGGCAAGCCACTCTAACAAAGAAAGCACGGTGTGAAATCAATCACACTTAACGAAAGGGGGTGGAAATCTCAGAGTGACATTCGGATGGCTCTTGTCTTTTGCTTGAAGGGACGTATGAGATGGCCCCGTATCGATAGAATTAAATAATTGTAAGATAGGTTTGTAAACACTCAAAAAATTAACATGTGAAGTTATTCCCATGTACAGAAGTGCTTCTTGGTGCAAGGAGATCTTAAGAAATATAAATCTCCTGCCAGGCACAGAATTACTAACATTCACCCTGTGTTAGTTTTGGAAGCAATCACTGCAAACAAAATTTTCCCAAAAGGAGGAAAGATTGTAGAAGAGATGCAAAAAGTTGGGAAGAAAACTTTAATTTTACAATTGTCGTTATTCTTAAGATAATTTACGAAAACATAGGCGATTTCTTTCCGAAGAGTAACTATTTTTTTCTTTTGAGGCTAACCCATATTAACATTTGATTTTGGAAAACGGAAGACAAATAATATATAAAATCCATTCATACACATATAATCTTGAACAAATTTAAACGTAAAACTTAATGTTTGTAAAATAAAAAAACACAATAAGCATATAATTCATTTAACTTGGCAAATAATCCAACAATTTATTGATTATCAAAAAATGTTTGTATGGCTAAAAAAAACAATGTCAAGAGATCTTTATTGCACAACAGCCTTAAGGAGTGAGTCTCTTAGGATCTCTGGGGAACATGGATGTCTTCCTGATGTTGTTGAGACCCAAATACAACATGGTGACGCGTTCCAAGCCTGCAAAGAAGAATTTGAGCATTAATATATTCAACAGAGTTATTACATTACTGCAAAAGTTTGTGTTGTGATGGAAACACATGCATCAATTGGTCCTGCTTTTTAAGCAAGTTGTAAATATATACAGAAGGGGTACGGAATAATATAAACACCTGTGGGGGAAAAAATATGCTACATTTCACACTTGTAAGTACCATTATGTCATTTGACACAGAAATTTGCCATCTAACAGCTGTGGATGGGAAGGAATTCGTCCTCTCCAAGAAATGCCTTAAACAAATTAATAAAAGAGGCACAATCCTTGAATCACAAAACAAAATACAACTGATTACAAGTTACAATACAAATTGCGTACACAATAATACTTGGCACAGAAATCTGCTACCTAAAGCAGGGCATTCACCAGTGTCCCAATCCACATTTTTTTGGAACACAGGATGCCAAATGCATTCATCACTGTGGAATCCCGATGAGAATTGGCCTAGATCTAGGGAAAATCTGGAATTCCAAAGTTGGTGGATTTCCATTCATCCTATTTGGGTATAAAAGTGAAATATGATTCTTCAAGGCGGGCGATAAATCCACCGTATGAATGTGCGTGGGAATCAGACTGGAGAAATCAGAGTGAAGAGGGAAGGATGCTCTCTCCAAAAGAAGAAAATCCCCCGTTTGGGGGAGTGCAGGTGAAGTAAGGGGGAAATCGAAGCAGCCGTTAGTACATTTTGGAGCCTTCGTGAATGACCCATCTAGATGGATAGACTTGAATGGGTGGAAAACAAACCAGTTGTTGGCCCAAATGGAGTGGAACAGCCTTTCAGTAAATGTCCTGCTTAATAGTTGTGAAAAGGAAGGAATCAGTAAGATGTCATAGATGTTGCATGCTTCCATCATACTCTCCGAAAGACTTCAAAAAGAGGCATGAAGCTTGCAGCAACTTAAGAGACAAAAAACAGCAAATTTTAAAAAATATATATTTTTTTCTTATTTCACAGGTGTTGGTATTATTTTGCACACCAACTGTACTTTATTAATCAGTTGTTCATTATTACTCATAATAAATTCATGAATATCAAAGACTCAAATCTTAAAAGCATTATGGTCAGAATTAAAGGAATCGTTCCGGCATCTGATAGATGGGTATGCTTTACCTGACATAAGTGAAAAATTAGCTTTTCAGTTGTTTTTATTTCCGATTATAAAGTAAAATTTTGGAGGTGGTTCTAATTCTACTCGGCCTAGCAGTCAACAACTCATAATAAAATGGAAGTGTAATATATGTGGGCTAAAGTGACCTTGGATCACTAGATAGCATTTGAAGTAGAAGTCTGGTTTATCTCAGTGTATGGGAGTAGAATACCTTCCAGGAGAGCTTTCATGGGAAACTGGCCCACATTAGTGTTTGGAGGAAAAATCCCAAACCACACTGGGAAATTTGTTGCTAAAGTGCACATCAATCCACCTATTTTTTGAATAATGCTGTTTAAGAGCACAGCCAGAGGATAAAATCCATGACCTTCTTTTGCTGATTCATGTCCCATCCCTTAGCCATGCCATGCCTAATCTCACTAGGCTACAGGTGGACAAATCAAATTTTAGTCTCTTTTTACCAATAATTTTATTTGTTTTTAATAAAGTTCAAAACATTTAAATATTAAAATTTTGCTATTTTTTCCAGTTTTTCCTTTCTACTTAATGTCTCATGAGGGAAATATGGTCAAACCTAGAGATGGGGGAAAAAATACTTACCTATACCACCACCAGCATGAGGAGGTGCACCATATCTGAATGCATCAACATAACTCTTGATTTTTTCTAGATCTGAAATTAAAAATCACAGTAATTACAAATTCATAAAAAACTAGATTGAATTTATATATTAACACAGAAAGAAATATTTCATTAACATGTATAATTTTTTTTCTTCAATTATTCTATGTAAAAGTAACTACATGTTACTTTTCATATTTTTAGGAATCGCAACAGTTGTTAAGCATGTTAAAGAAATATGGAGTTAGATATCTCACCATGGTAGTAACGTATCTTTTAAAAAAAAAAATACTAAATATCTACAGTTTAATTAATGTTGATTTCTGTATTCAGTACAATACTTTCACTTTAAATAAATTCAATATAAAAATACCAGCACAATTTACACTTATTTAATAAAAGATCGTGGAAATATTGCACTCACAATATTTTAAAAATGAGGCAGGATGATATTTAAAGCAACCTGTTCTGCACAGACAGTACACATGCTTAAATAGCAAAGGTTTTTTTTGTATGGCCATGTACAATAGTGGTATCACTAGTCATTAAAATTTCACCCCCTTTTGTATCTGAACTGTGGGGTCTCTAATCACTCTATAGATAGGTTTATTCCCATGTTACATTACACCACACCATGTGCAATGATTAGATATATGAGGTGTGCCTAGAAAATAACTGGATTGATGCTTTTTTTTTATTTTATTTATTTATTTGTTTGTTTTCGCAATTTTAATACTATCACCTTCAATGCACTCCCCTCCTCAATGCCACACTGCTCCATATGAATTTTCAAAGAAGTGATTCAGGTCATTTCCTGAAAGCCTTTCCATCACACTTCTTGCTTTTGCTTTCACTGTCATCTATAGCCCCAAATCTAATTTGTTTCATTTCACTGTTCAAATAAGTCATTCAGATCATTTCCTGAAAGCCCTTTGATCACCTCTGTTGCTTCTAGTTTCCCTGAATTTGCAATCTCAAATCTAATTATTTTTATTCCACTGATCGAAGAAGTGATTCAGGTCATTTCTTGAAAGTCCTTTCATCACTTCTGTCACTTCTAGTTTCCCTGAATTTACAGTCTCGAATCTAATCGCTTTTATTCCATCAGTGGAAAGACATCTGAGCCATGATGTATAAGATTTAAAATGCACTTTCCACAATCCACTTTCACAACTTTTGCTGGAATTGGGTTGCGAATCTGGAACTCTCTGGCCCAAAAGCCGAGACCTTACATCTAGCGGCCCGAAAGAAGACAAGATGAGGCAGACAATGGCAGTCAAAATACCTTATAACAATATAATTATTAATAAATAATAGGTAATATTAAAATAAATATTAGCAAAGATTATCATTTTGTTCATATTGATATTTAAAACTTGATGTTACTTGGCATTAGTTTTGAATATCACTCCTATGGAAATGATTACTTATGGTCAAATTGTAACATTAGATACACTGAAATATTTTAATACATTTTTTACAAAAATTACAGTTATTTTTTAACAAATAACTGGATTATTGTATAACATTAATAACTTTTTACCAACCTATTCCTAGTTCAGAAGCCCTTTTGGCAAGAAACTCAGAATCGTGAATACGTTGAGCTCCAGATATGATTTCTTCTCCTCTCATGAACATATCATAAGAATTAGATAATTTCTATAAATAAAAACGTAATTAACAAATTTTAAAGCTTCTATTTTAAAATATCACATATATATACTTACAATCATAGGAAAAATACTTACAGGATTGTCTGGATCTGGCATTGTGTAGAATGGACGCACTTTAAGTGGAAATTTGTCTAAGATATAGAAGTCTGTATCATACTACAAGGAGGGAAAACAATTTTGTAAAAGTCATAATATTTAAGATATTTTGAATATTATAAATTTAAAGTACTAAATAATTTTAAATTAAAGTTATATTGCACATTCATATCATAATACAATTTATTCTGTAATGAAACAAATTTTAAATAACATGGAAGACTGTACTATATTCTTCACAGTACTTTATAAATTAAAAATTATAAAATTTGAAAAATAACACCAAAGAACTTACTTTTAAAACTTAGTACTTATTAATCAGTAATTTTTTTTAAATAAATATTATTTATAACTTTCAACAGCAAATAAAACATCAATAAAATACATAGGATCCGATAAAAATTTATTGGGTAAAAAGCAATAGTATTTTTAAATCATACAGAAGTCTAAATAATTCTTTTCATGTTTGAAAGTAAATATATAAGCCAGTTTCGAAAGCAAAAAAGAAGACATTGAGCAAAAATCATATCTTTAAAATAGAACTACACTGATAAAAATTCTTTAGGAAAGCTCATGAAGGTTTGCACTGTTTTCTGATCGATTATTTAGTCATAATTAAAAATATAGAGTAAACTCAGCAACATTTTCCATCATATAACTCAGCAGGTATTTACAACAGTGTATCTAGCTTTCTGATTTTGAGGCAATTCCAACATAAGACAATCTTGAAGAAAAAAAATTCTTCATTCTCTCCTACAAATGGGATTCTGGCAGAAAGGATAAATCCTGTAGTGGACAAATTTCAACAAAAATAATTTATATGGCCATAAGAATTATCTAAGCGCCACAGTGTATCATATCAAATCAGCTATCTCTGAAATATGCATATTTTTGTGAGTACATATCATTTTATTGGTAACTCAATATCAGCAACTTTTTCTATGTGTTTAGTTTAGCTAGCTTAACATTCCAATTGGAAGCAACACAAAGACTATTATTAAAACAACACCAGAGCTGGAACACTACTCTCCCAACTTCCACACAGAAAAGAACATTCGATCCAAGACAGTAAGTAGATTTGATGCACACCAGACCCCTATAAAAAGAAAATCTTTGTTGGAATAGGGTCTTGAACAGAAGGTCCTCCGATTATAAACTCAGACCTTAGCACCTGGTCACAGCATCTTTTTCTGGATTCAAAGCCTTTCAAATATGAAAAAACACACACAAATAATTAAGAATCTAAGAGAAGCAATTTGCCATGGAAATACTTTCAGCAAGTTATAAATAATTTTGCAAACAAGTTACTGTAGTGTGTCTACTAAAAGATAATAATTTATATGATATCCTTTTCAACACATAAATGTTTGCTGGCATTGTTGGAACAAATTCGCATAAATATCTTAAATACTTGTGTTTCAAAAAATTATTTTTGTTTCCCAAACAAGTAAACTTATTTATTTGTCAGATCTTTTTAAAGTTTGAAAATAATTAACCAGTAAAAAAATCACATAATTTTACCTTCGCTTTGACGATTTTCCCTAAAAGCTTTTCATCAGGCGTACTTAAATCATCTTCATCACCAATCTCGACACCTGCTTCTCTCAGTAATGCTAAACCTTGAGCATAGTCTAAGCGTAAACTGAAATTTTCAAAAGGCATTTAATTCTACTATACATTGCCCCCAAAAAGATAAAATGATTGAATACAAAGCATATCATTATTTTTACAACGTAGAAAATAAAATCCATTAAAATCTTACAATTACCTCATCTGAATTAAATACAGTAATAATACTCCAAAGTTCTGAAATAGGAGGAATGATAAAAAATGCACAAACATGGTGTAATTTTGCATACAGAGATATGCAAATTTTAATTAATAGGAAGGAGGTTAAGAAAACAGTCGTTAGGAAGAAAAGTATATAATAAAGAATGTAGTCTTCTTGCATATAAAAAATGGTAGAGTTTAAAATAAAAGTGTTACACAAAACAGTTATTTCAATGTAAAATCTGTCAAACTCATCTAACTTTTTCCCCACATGTACAATCTCTTTATCAGTAAGATAATAAATTTTTTATACTATCAAACTTCTGTAGAAACATGATTCTACAAATTTATATGTAGTCAGGATATACCTTCCATTAGTAAAATCATTTTATTTATTTTTTAAGTAAAATAGCTGTAATAAATTTAACAGATCATATAAATTTTGTTAATAAATAACACACTATTTTTGAATGCATTATATATATCTGGGCTTCTTAACTGTGAATGGTAATGCAAAATCGGGTCACAGAGGAAACTGTTGTAGTCGTGAAAGCATTAAAAAGGCCATTATTGATCAGATTTGTACATCTTTAAGTAAAACCGTTTAAGAAAATTGCCTTGACTTAAAATATTTCATACAAATAAATATCTTTCTCTTTTATTCATTAATGTTGCAAACTGCCTTTTTGCAGTTTTTCACTATGATTAGCAAGCAAACTCTTTTTTTTAACTAGAGTTTAAAAAAGTTCATAAACAAAAAATAGTTGAAAAATAAATAACGCTTATGTATAAAAATTTTGATTCATACAAAAATGTTTAAAACACAAACATGAGATTATTTTGAATAGCTTTTTTTTTTTTTAGCACAACTCTGCACACTGCAATTTCTCACATTCAATTCAGCAATTTTCTGAGAAACGTTACTTAAGAATGGAAACAAATTCAAATCCAATGAGCTTATCAACTGAGCTGATTGAAACTTCATTAGCCTACCCTTATTAGTATTGTGCTCACATCTAAATACAGTATTCATATAATTTTTTCTCCTAAATTTAATATAAATAGCATGCTAGGATTTCAAATACTTAAAGAGAAAAGATTTCCAAAAAGATTTAATATTTAGTAGGAAATATTTCTAAACCTAGAGAAGCAAACTTTGGACATCAGCTATAAAAGTCTCACCTTGGTTCCAGAAATTTAAAGGGCTCAGAAGGATATTGCTTGTGAATGGCACTGATTTCATCTGCATACCTGGAAGAAACAATAAACTTTAAAAAATTTAAAACAGAATATCAATCTGCAAAGCAACTTTCTTACAAAAAAAAAAATCGAAACTTGCATTAATTACTGCTAGCATAAATTAATTTCAAAT
Organism: Araneus ventricosus; assembly: GCA_013235015.1. NCBI lineage: Eukaryota > Metazoa > Arthropoda > Arachnida > Araneae > Araneidae > Araneus > Araneus ventricosus. The sequence goes on along the minus strand of BGPR01008364.1, from coordinate 37,944 downwards.
AAAGCAACTTTTCATAAAAATTAAATGATAAAAATTCAAACCATTGGTAATTAAAAGATAATTTAAAAACTCTTAAAACAGATTAGTTTACAGGGTGATTATAAATAAAATTGCAATTTCAAAATGATGTAAAGCAAGAACCACTGGTCGAAATGATCCGATTTAAGACTTGGAACACACATGAAGCAATGACATTTTGTTTAGCGAAGGAAGAAAAAAATTGCTTTAAAAATTCACCAATAATTAGAGCTGCGAGAGCCACTCAATTTTTCACAAATAAATAATCGATTTAGGGGGAACTTCTCATATCTATTTGCCAAACACAGAGCTATTGTTAGCCAAAGGGAAACAATAGTTTGCTAGAGAAAAATGACAATTTACATAATAGTACATGTGAACAGTGACAACATTGTTGGTAACATCATGTAAAGAAAGCCTTGAAACAAACATCGATTACTTTCCCAAGAAATGTTAAACATGCTGTTCATTATTTGTGAAGTAATTTTTTTTCCTTCACCAAGAAAAATTCCACTGCTTCAAGTGCATTCAAATAAAATATCGGGTCCTTCTGCCCAGTGGTTCCAAATTTATGTTTTATAGTCCCAACTTTAATTATAATATTATTAAAGTTGCGATTATAATCACCCTATTTGTCATGCAGAAATAGAATAAAATATTACTTCTGTGTGATTTATGATATCAGCAATGATATGTAATAAATAAATATTGTTTAGCAACGGATTCGGAAACCCTCTGCGCTTTTGCATGTGCGCCAGGCGGAGTTTTTTTCATCAAAATAGGGGGGAAGTGAAGAATGGAAGGGTGATGTTTACATTTTACTGGGCGTGATCTAACAAAGAACTTCGGAAATGCGCTCCTATGAATCATTGCCCGACCCCCCTTTCCGGCGTAAAATCCTCCAATAGTGGTAGTCTCGGAATCCGTTACTGAACAGTACATTGCAGGATAATCAGTGTATAACTTAATAATTATAATTTTTAATAAGTTGACCAGACTTCCGGATCAATCTACAAAGTTCTGAAAATGAATTAACTGTTCAAAATTGTTCCATTTTTTTTATTATAAGTATAAATAGTTAGTGATAAAAAAGATTAACTTGATGCAATTTTTTAAAAAATAAGCTTCTGAAGAATTTTTCTTTTCAACTTCTACTGTAAGAAGTATATGATCATTTTAATTTTGGTAGGAGAAAGATAGCATATTTTTCCCCCTCTGATCATATTTATTTTTTTTTAAATGTATTTTGGGTACTTACGTATTAATGCCGCCGAGGCTACAGATTGGCGGTAATGCAAAGAGCAATCTTGTTTGCAAAACCCGCCAAATTGGCGGCACTTAAAAACCGCCAAATCTGTAGCTACGGTGGTGTTGGCGGCACTTAAAAACCGCCAAATTGGCGTTAATACGTAAGTACAAAAACCGCCAAATTGGCGTCACTTAAAAACCGCCAAATTGGCGTTAATACGTAAGTACAAAAACCGCCAAATTTGGCGGCACTTAAAAACCGCCAAATCTGTAGCTTAGGTGGCGTTAATACGCAAGTACCGTATTTTGCTATACAAGGGTAATGATTAGAAGTGGAAGACAGAGGAAAAAATTAAAAGATTTATTAACCATTAACATATGAAGTGTAGTTTGAAGAATGATGACCCATACAAACCACATTGCCTATTATAATTCTATTTTAATAGTGGAATTTTTCTTCAGATTATCTGGCACTAAAGCATCCAATGAAAGAATATTTTCTTACATTAATAATATCCAGACAAGGGAGAGGAAAACTCAATTAGATGTGAAAACATTGCAAGGAGTTTGACGAAAAAGTAATGCAAGTAATAACAAAATAGATCGTTTTTGTGTTCTTTACTTTCTTGCTACAAATTTCCGAATGATTTACTGTTTTGGTGTTTTTTCAAAAAAGGTTTTGTCTCACCCCCCCCCCCCCCCCCCCCCCCCCATACATACAGCAGCTCAGACTGAAGTTCAAAAAATCTAGTCACTTTATTTTTTTGGTTAAAAAAATACATAAAAATAAACAAACAACCTCTATTTATTCATATTCTTTCATAACAGTGAAATGTCTGCACCTCAAAACCAATCAGATTATAATTATGTTTAAAGTGAAGAAGAAAAACAAGAAATTTAAATAGCCATGAACATTTCATTTTCATAAAAATATTACGCCTATCAGTTAAAGTATATTTTTAAACATAGATTTATCATTTTATTTCTTAAACTTAATAGTTATTCCCCCCCCCCCATTTCAAGTTTTTCTTTTCTTTTTTTCTTCCTCTTCCTCTCCTTTTTGTTGTTTAACTTGATTTTAATTTGAAAAAATTCTTAAAGGAAGAAGTATAGACATTAAGCCATTGTGAAAACAACGGAGGCATGCCAAACAATTGCAGCATTTAAAAAGACTTCTAACTTATATATAAAATCTTACTAATATAGGATATATTTCAATTTAAAATGCATGACATACCCATCTCTGAGACCTTTGAACATCTGAACAAACATGTCACCTATGAGATCAACGACTTCATGGTAGTGATAACTGAAAGCCATTTCTAAATCTAAACCAATAAATTCACAAAGATGCCGATGTGTATTGGAGTTTTCTGCTCGAAACACTGGAAAGAAAATAATAATAATTAAATAAATTTTTTCCCCAAAATCTAGTAGATGATGCAATTATTCATTACATATATATAGTAAAATGGGTAATTATGCTGAATATATTGAATTAAAACAGATTTAAGTAAAAATAATGCATCAATATTAAAATTAACAAAGCGAATGCATTCAGTTAAAAACGAAAAGTAACATCCGCATCAAAATTTTAATAAGATCCAATATTTACAGGATAAAAGCAAATAAAAGAAACATAATATTAAAGTAGAGAGTTTTAACTAAGTAGAATTACATTCAGATAAGAAAAAATAAAATTCAGCTTAATGGAATGAAAGCTATATGCCATCAAAATACATAGCCAACATCAACATCAAATCACATTATGGTAAAATAAAGTAAAATTTGCCATATAGGTATTTTCACCTAAATAAAATGCAAAAAAAAAGCTTCAAAAAATTGTTTTAATGATTGCTAATGGCAGTTATTTTGTTTCATCAGACCGAACAGAAAGAGGCGGTACCTGATGAAATAATAAACACTTGGTCAGTCTTGATAACAATTGCTTCAAAACTGATTGCAAGCATCTTATTTTTTATCACTGCGAAGGGAAAAAAGACGGTACCTGATCCAATGGTAAACACTCTGTCAAAGTCAGCAGCGATAGCCATCTGCTTGTAAAACTGGGGAGACTGTGCTAAGTAGGCAAGCCCTTCACAATATTTGACTTCAAAAACATTAGCTCCTCCTTCACTGGCAGCTGTCAAGAAAGAAATCATCTAATTAATTCCAAAATTTTAATTCAAATATTCGACATGCTTAACAATGAGAAAAAAAATCTTGAAATCTGCACTTCCTTACCGATGACGTCATCACAATTCTTAGCAAATAATATTTTAAATGGTGTATGTGTGAATAATAATTATTTTTTTCAGGCTCAGTTGTTTGGTGATCAAGTCTGCTTCATTTTCATCCTCTTCGTGTACTTGTTTTGACTATCTGAGAATGGTATCCTGGCGAGATTCAAGCCCCTCCCATTCCTTACCAAGAGCTTATCGATCTAACAAATCAAACACAATAATGCTTTCCAGCTCATCAGAAACACCAAGCAAAATTAGCTCTTTTTTACTTTCTCGTATACGAAGTATACAAAGAGAAAGTATTTTAATCGTCAAAAAATTCGAACTCGAGAGTTCGACGAATCTCCACGTTTTAGACTTCCCTGAGTCCGAAAGACACAATTTTGGAATTATGTCTGTCTGTGAACATGATAACTCGAAAACTATTAGAGCTACGGGGATGAAATTTGGTATGTGGCCTTTAAACATAATTTGTAGGTTTCTATCAAATTTTGGACAAAATCCGTCAACGGGAAGTCTGTCTGTCTGTATGTCTTGTTAATGTAACGCGATAACTCACCAACTTAAATAGCTAGATAGATAAAATTTGGTACACAGTTTTATCATTAGGAAAGTAGGTCCGTATAAAATTTTGGGCCAAATCCGTCAAAGGGTTGACTGTCTGTCGGTCTGTATAATCGCATACTTGTAAAAATTATATCTCATTAGCCCTTCGGCTTAGATAAATAAAACTTGGTACCACGGATGCTAACATTAATTATAGATCTGTGCCCAATTTTCATCTCAATCAGTTAAAAAAGAGGTGTTCAAATTGCATATTCAATCTTTTTTATTTTTGAAACTAATCCGTTATCTCCAAGCATATGCGTATTGGAAGCAATCTCTGTGCATGATATTTGATGAAAGGCTTATGCTTAATGACTCCTGCTTGGCACTTTTTCTTGCCTTTTGGCTCCTTTTTCTCCCTTTTGGTGAATTCTGAACCTGCTGGGATTATTTTATTTCCATTTGTTTTGTGGTTTTCACGTGTCCTGGAGAAACTTGTTGCATTCTGGGAATAGAGCAGATTCGAAATTTTTATCCGAGCGAGGGTGTAGGGAACTGACACGCTATACGAGAGTTTTTGAGAAATGAGTATATGAGGAAGTTTAGGGGAAACCACTTCCGCTGGTTTACCAAGTTCATGGTGCAACCAAGTCGCAGATCTTGGTCTAAAATCGTTGATGCTTAGATTTTGTAAATAATTTTAATGGATTAATTAATTTAAAATTGTGGATATATGAAAAAATTTAACATTTTTATTTAGTATATAGATATAATGCTGTGTAAATATATAATTTCATACACACAAAAATTATATGATAAAGCACTAACATAACCATTTTTAATAATGCAGAGAAATCATGTACCACTGCAATGCATCTGCATTAATTTAACTGAAGATTCAACATATAACTGACAATAAATGTAGTTTAAAAAAAATCACATATTTAAATTTGAATTAGAGAATAAATAATAAAAGTTAGTAATATAATTCTGTTACTTTTTATTGGTCAATTGCAATTCAACAATTAATAAACCTAGTTTTAAGAGTTAATATTTTTTTCACTTTGACAGTCAATTTTCAAAGTTCTGGAATAATTATTTAAGACAACAAATAAGAAATATTTATGATTGTTGAAGAAATCTGATAATTCAGTTTGACATATTTGCCCTGAAAATTTTAAAATACCAATAAATAATAAATCAAACATAATAAGTAATCTAGCAAATTCCTTTAGCTGGAAATTAAATTACAATAACAGTTTCAAACAAACTTAAAACAGAATAACATAACCCTAAAAAATATTAAGCTCCAAATATGAGAAAAGAGCAAAAAAATAATGCATCACTTATCCAAAAATAATCATGTGAAGAAATAAATATAAAAAAACTTTAAAATAATGATCAAAAACAGAAACTAGATACCAATAAAATATCAATTCTGGGCACTTTTCTATCAGCTCAATAGTAGTTTTGGCTAAGCATAAATGCTAGCACAAAATATCACTTTTAAGTAACTATGGCATCTTCCATATTGTTTGTAATTTATCATTGGCAAATCTGCCGAAATTGGGGCACAATTAGTTATTTTTTTTTGACGATCAGTGTGATATTACTGGCCTTGACACATTATGTGCACAGTTTGGCTGCTACTAGCTAACAAAAAAGTACCCTGTCATCAAAATACATACCTGAAATTATCTTGGGCGTATGTATTTCTTTGAAGCCCTTTGATGACAAATATTCTCTAAACAGAGTACAGACACCTCCTTGCAAAGAATAGATAGCTTGATTGGCAACTGTCCTCAAGTCAATGACTCTGTTATCTAAACGAGTATCTTGATTTACATGAATATTTAAACCCTCAGGGTCCTGGAGAGAAATGAAAAATTGCATAAATCAGGTACTTCGATCTCTAAATATTTTTTAATATTATAATTGTTTTTTTTAAATTTATTTATTCTCTACAGTGGGGGATTGACTAATTAACAGTTTGGACTGAGAACAAATGAGATAATGAAGACTTTACAAAAGCTCTTTAGCTTAAACAAACTTATGGAATAAACTGTCAATATAATTTGTAGAACTGTATCTTACTGCTATCTGTTTGCAACAATGAAATAGAGATGAAAACTGGGATACTAAATGATTGCCAATGAGATGGAAATTGAAATGAAGAATGAAATCAAAAGTGAGAAGTGAACTTTTATACAGCTATGGGTTTCTGGAATGAGAGTTTAAAACTACAAAATAACCTTTTGTGTGCTGTATAATCAAAATCTGTTCTCTAAATTTTTGTAAGTTCTTTGCTGAACTTTTTATTTTAAAAAAACTAGTAATATTATGGGTTACTTAAAAACAGTGTAGTGAAGAACTGTGTTTACCACAGAAACCAAACAAGAGCTCTGCATCATTATTACTGCATTTACACAAACCTAATAAATATGATATTTATTTCTTGAGTCTCCTGAGTGATTTAATCAAGTCCCCTTAAGAATCTATGGTAAATTAGTGATCCAGTAACAATCACTGCCTTTGAATGGATAACGTTCAGCAACCACCTACTGTACAGAAATTTTTAAAAAAAGTGTACAGCTTTTATTTTTTAAAAAAGATTGGGGCATAATTTTACATACGTTGAAACATGCCTGTAAATGGGAACAATAGATGGCACTGCAGTTACTGTTTACTGCACATTTGTAAGAAGTTTTAAGTAGCATATCAAAGTTATGTAGTATCATTCTTCTGTATGTTTGGTGTATTTGTGTTTTCCGTGTTCATCTGCATGTTGTAAATAAAAAGTTCTTAAAAGCTGCTCATGGTAAGCCTATGTTACTTGAATTTATCTAGTTGATCAATAAATATTTAATTGTAACCCCATATATATAAACAACCATTTCTTAAGGCAGAATATGTAATTATTTTCATGGCGGGTGGACTTTCAACAGTATATTCACAAAGGGTTTTTCTGCATTATTTTGATACTGAAACCATTTCAGGAAATAATTATCTACAATACACATTTTACAACATTTATTTTCAACCTTTTCTAGTTTACACACAGTAAAAAATATTAACCTGTCTGTTTTTTTCAAAAAAAAAGAATCACATATGTAATATTTCTAGCCCAAATATTTAAATGGACTAGACGAGAAAGACATCTCAATGAATGAAGTATATGTATACAGAAGCAGGGCTTTTTCCGTTAGTGAGACTCAATGCTTCACACAAGAAAGAAAATAAAGAAAAGAACAGTAATTTAACGAACTTAAAAAAAATTAATTCTCTAAGGAATATTAAGAAATGAATTGTAACTAAGTTATGAATTTTTTTAAAAATCCGAAAATATTATCTGTTTAATCTTGAATGAATCTTGGCAAAATAACTTAGAACACAGAAACACATTGGATAAGCTCCAAATGATTTTTAATAATGACCACTGCTTTTATTTTATATTCTTCAGGCAGAACAGATCACAAGGGAAATTGATATGAAACTCTACTTCATTGCAATAGAGACATTTAATTTTAATGTTTTAAACCAAAATAATTTCAGTAATTATTCTTGCTGAATAATATTGAGAAAAAGTGGCAGAAACATATATTTTGTATTCAAGGAAACATCTGCAAAAAATATTCCAAGGTTTATCATCTTCAAAAAATTGTTACATGCCAGCAACTTAGATTGTAACCTACAAACCAGAGAGTCTTACATTATTATAAATCAATGAATATTATAGATTTGAAGCATAAAAAATTCATATGGAATGATTTTGAAATGTCGCTTTCAATAAAGGGTATCTTGCATGGGTGAAAAGGTACAAATATTTACAGTTTAACAATTAGCTCAGTTAAAAGACAGATTTATTACAGTTTTTTAAAAAATTAAAAACCAATTCAGGACATTAGAAGATAGAATTTTTACACAAACAGAATACATCATTCAAAAACTAAACACAGTCCACTACTCTACCAACTGAGCTATCGACGGACAAAACAAATAATTTATTTGAATCAAAGCATGTTGTTGTTTAAAATTGGGGCTTGCTTCTCAGCATTTAAGTCAATGACAAAACATGGGCATTTTCTATCATGACATTACACAGCACAACCCGCACCCCCATGTTTAGAGCTGTTTGGCTCCTTTCTGGTTTGGATGGATGAAGGTGAAACCCCTGTCTTGAAAACCATTCATTGAAGTCAAACATCAATGCAAATTAACCAAAATGCACAAGAACACTTCACTTACATTCTCATTTTCTGGTCTGGATGCATCTTCAATTTGCAGAGGTAATCTAGCTTCTGCGGAGCTCACTACAAATACCTAAGACCACAAAATAAATATATATATATATAATCCTAAATTTAAAACAGAAAACTTCCAAACATTATTATTCATTTTTTACTTACTAATTTAAGCTTTAAGTTTATCAAAGAACACAAAATCATGTGATAAAAAATGTAAAAAATGATTTTCACAAGAATAATGAGAATAATATTAAATTAGTAATACAGATGCAACATAAAGAATGACTAAAATCTATTTTTAATAAACATAACTAATTTTAAAGTTCTGCATCATGGAGATTTTGCTATAATTTTCAGTTTAAAAACTGTTACAGAGCTTTTCTATACCAATGGGGAAGTTCAGCATTTTTTTGTTTTTAATTTTTCTAATCGATTGAAAATGCTTCAAAACGAACAATAACATTTTAAAAAAATTATAGGCAGTTTTGTTTTTTTATATTTGCAATCAAAGTTCACCTCTCAGATGACGCGAGAAAAACGATCCATTTTGGCATGAAGCAGGTCTGTCGTCACATATGCCCAAACAGGGGAGAGCTCCCTTTTGCTCGCTATAGAGATTTTGCTTTTCTTCCCCATATTTTCCGACTACTGCATGAGATAAAATAATGTTGGAAAGATACAAGTATTGTATTGTTCCTAATTGTGTTAATACAACTATAATGGCACAAGATGAGCAATTTATCTACATTATATCTATTAAAATTGTATATCACGAAGCACAGTAAAAAACAGCCTTGAACTTGATATCTGCTTTGTTTTGAATATAAGTATAAGGTGAGATTTTATTTATCAATTTTAAAGCAAACAGTTAAATTTAATTAACTTTTTTCTTTCTATTTGATTACATGGAATTTATATTTTAACCCTTTGAGGGGATGCACAGAGGCTGACCCAATTTCTTTAAGATTTTTAAAAAAAACTTGCTCCTGTTATTTTACTGATTTTATTATTTCCATGGATATTCAAATGTTTTTTATATACATTTTTAAATTACAATACTATTCAAAATTAATTAGAATATCTTAAATATAAGTTTAAATTCATGACTTTTTTGATGATGAAAACCGTTCTCATTTGTAGTGCAAGAAAATAATTCATAGAATTTTTGATGGAAAATAAATCATTTAGATTTAATGAGTCTATTCAGATCAAAATCAGTCTTCAAAAAGTCAATTTAATTATCAATTATCACAAGTGAAAAAAGGTAGATAAATTTATCTCACCGCACATCTAAGGTTTGTTGTTTACATGGTTGCCCTAGATTAGTCGCATTCAGTTGTGTTTGAATATTATTATAAATATATAGGTTTCTTTATATAAGTTATTTTTACCAGACTTTTTATATTAATTACTATTAATTAATATCTTAAAATTAATACTTGTATGAAGGAAATAATTTATATTCTTCATAGCTGAGTAATATAAAACTATATAAAATAAATTTTTCAAAGGGATACATGTATTAAAAAAAAAAAAATGCTGTACCTGAATTTATTTTGAGTGGAACTTCTGAAATAAGTATAACCCTTTTTTTTTTTTTTTTTTGTAGGCATATGAAATTTCCTTTTTGTGTGACAGAAATTGCAACGTCTTCTCAGAATGTCCGAAGGCCCTTCTTCAATTTACTGCAGCCTGATGCTTTTGAAAATCAATCCGTTTTTCCTAAGGCGAAACCTATTGTGGTAATAGAGCTCTGTTGCGGTTACTGAATGCATTCAAGGGAAGGCACGAACAGCTTTTCTTATGAAATAATTTACGAGTCAGCGTTTTGTGCCCCATTTCATTGCCATCATTGTAGAATCAATGCTTGGCAAATTATCAGATTTACCTTATATAAAACCAATATCCATTATGAAATTAAACGTTGAATAGTAGAAAAGTCAAAAACTTCACTTCTGAAATGTAAGCTGGTACAAACACCTTGAATCAAAATATGGTACAAAAGTACCAAGAAAAGTATGTAAAGGAAGGCATACGTTACATCAAAATTTACTCGAACAATGAGAGGGGGTTTCGGATTGCTATTCATCATTCCTGATATTTCAGTGCATCTTTCGGCCTCAATATTTATATAAATTTTTATGGAAAATTTAAATTGCATATTTGAAATTAGAATGATTTTTTCTATAAATATGGACTGCTTTCACGAATTTTTAAAAAATGCTGAACTTCCCCATTGATAGCACAGAAGAAGAAAAAAAAGAGGAAAACAGACAAGGAGAGAGAATGGTTCCCATTTAAAAATCAATATAAGCAATCAGGTCAACAAAATATACATGGTGACCATATAATCTTGGGGGTGGGACAGTGATAGTATACAATAACATAAATATTTGCAATAATGTCAGGGTTGCAATCTATATACACTCATGTCCATAAATTAAGGATAATTCAGAATCGCACAGAAATTGAACTCTAAAATAAAAATTTCACCTGTAGAATTATCACATACATCTTGAAGAAGAACATGCAAATTACAGGAAACCACCAGATGGCGCGGATAGTACGTCACAATGACGAGAGTGTAAGAAAGGGGTATATAAGGAATGGTGGCAAAGAAGTAAAATTGTTCACAAGCGCTTTAAAAGCCTTTCAGTGCAATAACCGCATAGTTATGACATAAAGGAAGCATTTGGATGATTTTTTACGTGGTAGAATTATCGGACGACTGGAATGTGGACGTACCCAGCTGGAAGTATCCGAGAAACTTGGAATCGCCCAGAGTGTCATCTCCAGGCTTTGGCAACGATTCCAAGATGATGGTAATGTGAGTAGATGTTACAGCACAGGTCGCCCCCGAGTTACAACGCCGAATGAGGACCGGTATTTGGCAGTTACTGCCAAAAGAAACAGACGGAGCACAGCATCAGACCTGTCTCGTCAGCTCTCTTCAGCTACCGGTACGACAGTTTCAAGGCAGACCGAGTACAGACGCTTAGGGCACATTGGTCTATATGCTCGTAGGCCTGTCAGATGTGTTCCACTTACCGCAACTCACTGTCGCCTGCGATTAGCCTGGAGTAGAGAGCATGCATTGTGGACACCGCAACAGTGGTCTTGTGTGATGTTTTCCGACGAGTCCAGGTTTAGTTTGCAGTCTGATTATCGCCGGACTTTCATATGGAGAGCGCCAGGTACCCGTTACCACCAAGAGAAAACCATTGAACGACACCGTTACGGTGGTGCAGGATGGCTCGTTTGGGGAGGAATTATTCTTGGTTCCAGAACTGACCTGCATGTTCAGAGTGTAACGATGACAGGCCACGTCTATCGGGATGTCATTCTGGAACAACATGTACGTTTGTTTCGGGGCGCCATGGGTGCTGAATTTCTGTTTATGGATGACAACGCCCGTCCTCACCGTGCAAACATTGTAGACGAATGCCTTCAATCGGAGGATATCACCCGTATGGATTGGCCAGCATACTCACCGGACTTGAATCCTATAGAGCATGTGTGGGATATGCTTGGCCGACGAATTGCAGCCCGTCAACCCTCTCCCACCTGTCTACCGGAACTTCGGAGGGCATTGCTTGATGAGTGGTGTAATATTCCCCAAGATCAGATTGATAATTTGATACTCAGCATGCCTAGGCGTTGTAAGGCCTGTATTGCATCGTCCGGGAGACATACTCCGTATTAACCATCATACTAACCATGTTATACTGTTTTTTGTAAATAGGTTCTTTTTTGAAATTTGCTCCAGGGAGTAAAAATCGCAATTTTTATTAATTATGTCAAACATATAGCATCTGTTTTGCTCTTTACCTTTTGCTTAATAAATAGACTTTACAAATAAGTCAAATTTGTTTTGCTTCTGTCTCTTTCTTTGCCTGAACTTCATTATCCTTAATTTATGGACATGAGTGTATATTGGGAGAAAGTAGAAATGTTATTTGCCCAAATTAATGCTTATGGGAGGGGTGCAGACTGAGAGTCTACACACTTTTCACTACTTGTGTGTAAACGGCTTCAATTATCCTAGATGGAAAAAAAATGCAACAGATTCAGGTCTGGAAAGCAAAGACGGCAAGTCATAGATTCAGGCGTATTTGCCAAAGTCTGTTCCCTACCCCACAAAATTACATCAGGTTTTAAAAAATGTTATTATGATAATAAACCTTAAAAACTTCCATTCCCCTAGTATGGTGGATAAATGTGCCCAGGAGGTTTCAATTTTGTTTCAGAAGCTGACCTGCATTTCATATTTTTTTTGGCAGTAAGAATGAACTGCAACCTTAAATTCTATAATAAAAAATTATTTTGTTGATATATTCTATCATCTCTCCTTTTTATTGCAAGAGCTTATTGATGCTCTGAATATTAGATAGATAATCGAATTTATAGGAAAAGAAAAAATTTCAGTTTAGTTATTTTAACTTAAAGATTCATTGGTAAAATAAAACCATTTCTTGCATACCATACACAACTAAAATATAACACAATACAAAGATCATAAAGTATATTTTCTCAGAGCTTTATGGTAGAATATATATTAAATAACGTATTTTACATAAAGTTTGGAGACAGAGTCATTTTAATATTCCATAAAGTAATGTTTTACCTTTGTAACATGCATCTCAACATTCTTTTGTGAGCAGCTTTCAATTGTTTGTGGTGAAGCCCTTATGAAACCTTCAACATCAATTATAGATTCTTTGGTTATACTAGGAAGAAGAAAAAAATCATGACATAAGACAAACAATTCTGGAAGTAAACTATACAGATTTACTAAAAAGAGAATTTTCATTAAGTTTTAACATAAAAAAGTGCAAGAAAATGAAACATGTAAATAATAGTATTAATATAATAATCAAGATTAATAAAAAATAATATTACTTTTAATAAAAACATATTTTTATAATTTGTATGACATTTTGTATAACCCTAAGATGTGCAGAAACATATACTATAACATTCACCAATGGTGTGACTACTGGCCACTTATAGCTTTTCTGTGTGGTATGATATAGCTTTCTATGAGATGAAAAGATGTGTTTGTGCATGCACTTATGCATTATTTATTTTATATACAGGGTGTTCATTAATTATTGTCGTGGTTTCCGTACCTCATAAATTTCGAATAAAAAATATTACGCAAAAACCGATCACGTATTCGTAAATTACAACTCAAAGAATTTTACGTGGCAACAATGCGATCTTAGCGCATTTGCAGTCTGGGTAATTATGACGTCATAAATAAAAATGGCGACCGTGCAAGAAAAAGCAATGTGTGTATTGTGGTTTTTCGAAACTAAATCAGTCATAACTACTCAACGTCGCTTCAGGACCATGTACAAGAAAGATCCTCCTTCGGATAATTCTATCAGACGCTGGTTAACACAATTTCAGGAAACTGGTAGCGTTCTACACCGAAAGGGAGCGGGAAGACCGAGCACTTCGCAGGAAAATGTTGATTGCATTCAAGAAACGTTTACTTGCAGTCCACGAAAATCAACGAGACGAGATTGTCAAGAACATTGTGTACAAGACCCCTGTGCCCTCCCTTGATGAACTGAAGCGCAGAATTGTTACTGCGATCCAAAATGTTACCCCACAAATGCTGGGGAACACTTGGAGGGAAATCGAATTTCGTCTCGATGTGTTACGAGCCACGAAGGGCAGCCATGTGCAAATTCATTAATCTTTTTAATATTATTAATAAAATTCTTTGAGTTGTAATTTACGAATACGTAATCAGTTTTTGCGTAATATTTTTTATTCGAAAGTTATGAGGTACGGAAACCCCGACAATAATTAATGAACACCCTGTATATTACCTATGAATTATTTATTAATGCATTTTTATGTATCATTAATGCATTTTTATTTATTAATATACAATTCTTTATTTCAATAATAAAATTTAAACTTCAACTTCTTCACAAATTTTAATATCTGACACAGAAACATACATTACAGCAGAGAAAAACAATAACTTAGGTGCTAAAACAAAGCTTTTCTCACCTGGCAACAAATTTAATCATTTGTTTACTTGTTGTTTCTGATACTGACAGAAGGCACTGGATAGTGAATTGTCTCTGACGCACAACAAAGAAGCACTGCTTTCCTGTGTGCAAAAAATAATCATTCATCAGAAATAAAATAAAAGGCATAATGTGTGCTATTTAAAACACTTCACAGAACAGGGGGAAAAAATGGCTTTCTTAAGATATTATTTTGTATAGGCTACAGTGAAGTAATGCTGATTCAAAAGAATTTATACTGTTGAAAAGCAGAAAGCAATGAAATCAATAATTCACCAGGGTAAAACAGCTAAAATACCAAGTGAAACTAAAGCCTCACAATTTTCACTCAAAATCTTACCTTTTGCTCGGCTGGTGTGCAATCGTCCTCTAATCCAAACCTTTTCCTCACCCAGGTCCTTTTCCAGTGAGCTTACTGGAACAAGTGTCCTGGGAACCTTTTCACGAGACTGAATCATGTCCATGTTCCCATAGCAGTCTTTAGAATAATCATCTTCTTCCTCTTGCTTTGATTCCTATGTTCAGTAAGAAAAGTCTAAGAAATGAAAATGCTAACAACAAATTTATAAAATGCAAATTACAGCTTTACACCTTTTTTTTTAACTAGAACATTTCTTCAAATGTAAATAATTCAAGTGATAATATTATATAATAATAAAAAGTTTGATGAAATGTTCAACATTTATTTTTAATGTTTTATCCATAATTTTAATATTTAAATATAGTTTCACCGATTTGTATTTAATGGAATAAATTCTATTAATTTTTACCACAACTAAAATTTACTTTTAAAGGATTTTCTTATTTTGCTTCTTTAACATTTTAGTTATGAAAATGTTTATGAAAAGGTTACAGAATCAGTGGCAGGTAGGGTAAGTATAGATGCCCCAGGTGACAATCTTGGGGGGGAGGGGCAGTCAACCTGAAGGCAACATAAATCAATGAATGAGAGCGAAAGGTGGGAGGGGTGAAAGATAAATCTTAATATAAATAAAAGTCATTGTGTGTATGTTCCACATCTCCTCCTAAACTACTGCAGCAATTTCAACCAAACTTTGCACACTTATTATTTGAGACAAGAGGAAGATTATTGTTAACTTTTCGAAGTTTGCAAGTTAATTAAACAGTCAGTTAATTAGAAATTAACTTCGGAGAAAATTATCCTCCAAAAAACATTTTTATACCATCTTAAAAGTTCAAAATTTTACCTTTTCAATTATACCAAATTTATATCTGTGAAATGTTTCCTTCAACTTCTTATTTTTTTCAAAATTTAATAAATAAATTAATACGGCACACGATTCTTAAATAAAGCAAATTTGATGATATTTCGTTGCTAGGCAAAGGTGAGACTTTGAACAAATTTCTTTTTATTTTTGTAAATATTTCAAAAATAAGTGAAAGAACACTGTCAACTTTAAAAGGCCCTAAAGTTAATTAATTTTTTTTAAATTAAAAATTAAGCAAGATTTTGCAGAGGGGGGGGGTGCGATATATTTTGAAAGCGTAATGTTACAATAACTATTTTTATACTATCTTAAAGTTTTAAAAATAGTTTTCAGTGACACAAATTTCAGTTCAAAAATGTTGCTCGCATTTCAATAATTTAATAAAAAATTAAATTGCGTATAAAATTCACAATTTGTAGCAATGTCTTTTTTATTGTTAAAGAACAAGAATACGTTGCTAAGAACATATAAACAAAATTCTGGAATAATACTAAAGAAAAGTTTAAAAGCAGACTATTCATAATTTATATCAGGAACAACTATTGATCTGGTTTATTTTGACACTTTTTATTAATGAAAATTTAACTATTTAATTAACTGACCCAAAACATTCGTCAAAATCCTTCTTATACTTCATTATTTATGAACAAAACTTGAAGTTAAAACATTTCAGACAATAAAAGAATTTTTGTATTATAATTTTCTACACAAAAATCGTTTTTTCATTAAAAATAATAGACATAAAAGTGTTTTAATCCCGAGCAACGCTGGGCATAACAGCTAGTGAAAGATAATGCTCGCCCTCACTATAACACTGTAGAGATTTATAACTTTGAAGAATAGAAAATGGCATTTTTCTGTTAGCTCAACAGTTCATTCCAAACATAAATATAGGTGCAAAATATCTTTTTTTCGTTATCCTTTCGGTCAATAAAATTCAAACAAGTGCATCAAGTATAGAAATCTAATGGCATGGTTACACACTTCACAATGATAGATGAACAGAAAAGAACCCAAAGAAGTTCTTTAATATAACTGAAGCAAAATTATATAATGTTATGCAAATTTTTCGTCTTAAAAAAAGGCTTTCATTGAACAACATACTACTTCAGCTTGTTTAGCTTTCTTTTTATTGGCCTTTTCTTCATCTTTAGCCAACTTTTTCAAGGCTTTCTTAGACAAAGGAGCAGCAGCACTGAAAGGCAAAATAATTATTACTATAAACAATATTAATAAATAATATATTTTGCAAAGGCATAAAAATATATTACATAAAAATCATTACTGCAACTTTTAAGACATTTGTATAATGAAAAGGTTCAACTAACTTCACACTTCAATAACATAGTAGTTTACAAGTAAAGATACACAATCACTATAAAAGAAAAAATCCAAGGACATAAATAATAACTTTTTAGAAACTAGACAATAACTTTTTTTTTCATATAAGAAGTAGATACATACTATAATGATATCAATAGAAATAAAACTCCTATATCTGTATTAATTTAAAATCGTAGGAAAGGATTCAAAGACATTTCCCTTATAGTATATATATACAAGATATCCTTTTTTAATTTGTCACAGTGTGCCGGCTTCCTTTCTAACCGAAAGCAAGTAAACTCAATTCAAAACTTTTCATACACAGAGGCAGGAATAATGCCATAAATATAAAGATATCAATCACAATAGCTACATCTGTGGTTATCTCTCAAACAAATCTTATTTAACCCTTTGAAGCGCACTACCCTAAAAAAAATTTTTTACTTAAAAAGAGATATATTTTTGAATTTCTATCACCTGAAAATAAAATATTTTCCAAATAAAAATATTTTTTTGCCTTTAGTTTTTTCACGAGAGGGTGGGAAGACGTATGTCCCACCGCCCCTGAAGGGACTGTAGTATTCCCCGACTCCCTTCCGTCATTCGCGCCAACGTTCGCTTTTTGTCAGTTTCACTTGGAGCATATAATTGGTTATTTAGCAAATTTTCTTTTAACAGCTGTAGAAAATGTATACTGTGATTGAAGTGGAGATCTTTTACCACATTCTGCATACAAATGGAGGAGCTCTTCAATAGTATTTTTATGGATGTCGCTCTATTTCAAAGCTTCAGAAGAAAGCAGGCCACCCAGATGCTACAAGTAAAATGTTACTCCCCTCTCCGGTTTATTGTATAGGAATCAACAGAAATTCGTTATCAGTTCATGCAATCACTTACTTCAGCCAAAGAAGTGAGACACTAATGACCGCGATTGGACAAGACCTGTAATGAAAACCACTGCTGTAAGAAGACCACCGATTGTAAATTATCGCGCAAGAAACCCGCTGCTGGAAGCTATCAAGTTCAAACAGCTTTTCTTTGAGTATCATTGCTAACAGAGCTATTTACAATAGCTGTGCCTTAGGAAATACGGCGTTTTCTCAAAAGCATCAAAGAACGTAAACAAGTAGGGGGTGGGGTGGGCAGATTCAAGGGAACTATCTCCTTTTCGTTGCAGTTATTCAATTTTGAGAGATACAGAAAGACTTGAATATTATCTTTACTTTTCGTTCTTTTTATTAGATAAGTGTATTTTTAACCGTTTATAAAAAAAATTCTCAAAAGATAACTTCTTGCTTTTAAATTTCCACTCAAAATAAATTTAGATATGCCAGTTTTTTTTAAAAAAATGCTTGTTTGCATTTGCAGATTTTTTTTTGTTTAATATTATTTAACTGTCTTCTGAAATATATAAATTTATTTTCTGTATAAATATTAAATTTGAAAGAATGATTATAATTATACCGTATATAAATCCAAGTTTATCATCCAAAAAAAGAAAAAAATAGGACCGAGTCGCGAACTTTTGTGCTGCCATCTACAGGCTGACAACCTTAGATGCGCGGTGGGACAAAATTGTCCCACCTTTTTTCATCTATAATAATTGATAAAAAAAATTACTTTTGAAATACAGATAATGTTTGGAATACATTTAGTGAACATTGAAGATTTCCTTTGTATCTAATATTTGTTTCGAAATTCATTTTCTTTTTCTAGAAATTTAAAGAAAATCATTGCCAATAAAGGGCATGATTTAAAAAATTATTTTCAATAAATTTGAGTAAATTCTAAATGGCACTGCAATTTTTTTAAAAAATAAAAGGCCTTGAAATATCCAATAAATCAATTTTTATAATAAAATACCTTATACAAGTTTGTGAAAAAAAATCTTAAAGAAGGTGGGACAGACGGTGTCCCACCGCCCCTCAAAGGGTTAACTAAAATTGTTTGTTACTGTATATGTTTTTTTTTTAATCTTATGGTTATTCATACCTTAAAAATACGTGTATATATTTATTTTAATAAAACCACAATCTAACATAGCAGCAAAGGTATTTTAGGCTCTAAATTATCAGCTAAAAAGTCTACTAATAATGCATAAATTTTTATAGTAAATTTAAATTAGCAATGGATTTCAACAAAAATTGTATAAATCTATACATATGAGCATAAAGAGTGCAGGAGTTTTTATTTTTTAACAAAAATTATATACACCTAGATAAATTAGTGCAAGGAACCCAAAAAACATAAATCTTATTTTTTTTTATTTATTTAATTATTTCCCTTAAACCCATCTCAGCTCACTAAACACAAAAGGTTTAGTGTGTTTCAAAGGTCAATGGAAAAAATTTAATTCTGAACTTCAGTGCTCAAATAAAAAATATTAGTTGTTTAGTTCAAACTGCTTTGGTAAAAAAAACTTTCCCTCAACATATCAAAAGTCTAGCAAGAAAATAATTTTTTTAAACAGTTTTAAATTATTCAAAATTAATTATTAAAAAGCAAAAATGATAGTATCCAAATATGGTTCATTTTCCATTGTATAATCAATATGAAATTTATTAGAAAATAATTTCCAACAGATATATATTTACAGGTGCAAAAAATTATCAGTTATATTTTAAACATTCTCTCACAGAAAAATTCAACAAAATAAACGAGTCTATATTCATCATTAGCAACTTAGTTATATTAACGTCATTTTTTGAAACAACAAGAGTGCTATTTTGGGGCAGACCTCATAAATTTGAATCGCAAACAGATGATTAGGACGACACCTGAGCTTGGAATCCCCCTGAAAATTTCTGCACTACACCAGCTTCTTCCCCTCCATCCTGTTACCAGGCCTTACAGCCGATTGGGTAGGTGGTGGTGGAGTGAGTGTTGAGCACCACACCCAAGGGAGGACGTTTGGCCTCCTAAGTATGGTTTAACATGCAACAAGCCTCATACGGATTTTCAGTGGAATCCATTTCCTCCGGCCTCGAAGCAGAGACTTTACCACTAGGCCATTGCGGCCTCCTATTGATCATTACTATTTGGATATAATCAGTATAAATGACAGTCTCATGATTCAACTGCCTAATCTTTGCAAAGAATTTAACACAAAAAACTGGAACTAATAAAGCATTCATATTTCTTATATTTTAAATAATAAGACCTATTTTTCATTTCTTTGCAAGTTGATCTGAATTTATTCACATGAACAATTTTTATGTCTGCTTGATTATATTTATATTCTATCCTTGTTATTTATTCTGATGTTCTGTCACACAGAACCCCAGTGGCAGAATTCTTTTCAATAGTCTGCAACGGTGGTTGGGTCTCTTCAAAATAGTCTGTGGAATAGTGTGTGACTATATATATTTTGCTTTCTTTTTTCGAAATATATCAACCTACAACTATTAAAATACGACAAACATAAATTAAAAACCATATAATATCTTTATTATTTGTATAATATAATTGTATAAATTAATAAACAAAAAGCATATGAAAATTAATTTTTTCTTTGGGCAGATAATTAACAATAATGAAGTATGAAGTTGTTTCAGAAGTAATATTAAGCATACTACACAAATACCTATGCAGAAAATGATATGTGGGTACTTTTCCGTTTTAAACACAGCACTTGGTGTTTTCTGTTTTAATGAAGTTTTCAAAACAATACATCACTAGCTCATATAAATGAAATATTCTTCAATATGTTAGATGTTTTTTAAAAATTTATGCCTCCTGTTTATTGTAAAAAAAAAAAATTAAGTATGCCAAAAAATGTCTTTCTTGTATGTTTTTAATTAAAAATGCAATAAATAATTGCTTTTTTTTTTACGAAACAAAAACTTTGAAACTTATTAGCACATTTATCCTGATATGCATTTTAATGATTTGTATGCAAACTGATAAATTGCTCTGTAAATATACATATATAAGATTTCATAGTATCATTGTTTATTATTTAAAACAAGGAAGAACAAAGATGTCTTCCTCTAAAATTCTTGATACAACTTTTGATTTTATGGAATTTTACATTTGCACATATGTAGATACATTTTGAAAGTGTGTGTAATAATGAATTCCATATTTCTTAACTAATGCTTAGAACGTTTAAAATTGGGGCAATCTTGGCTTGAACTCTGTTAGTCGTCTCGGTCAATTTCAGAATTTGTTCTTTTTTCGCTCCCGTTTTTAAAAAATGATTGATTTGCGTTTGTAGAGATCAATCGAAACTTCGGTTTATTTTTAATGCTGGCGTAAATAATACTGCTTTATGTTTTTTCGTAATAATGCAGCAACGCAATCAAAACAACGAATTTTATCTATATACGCAGCCATCTCCAAGTAAAAACCACGTGTTACTTCCAGAAACCAAAGGCTCCGTGCCAGAATGAAACGCCTAGAAAACATTGGCCGTGACCAATACCGATACGAGGCAGTTAGCGTACTTCAAGGTCAAATCGCAGTCACTAGGGGAGCTCTTTCAGCATAGGGAAGAAAGACGAGGGTGGGGGGACGGGATTGCGCGAGAGCGAGAGGAATTGAATATTTTAGCAATGTGAGTTTAATAATTGCTCAGTTCTTTAGAAAGTGTGATTAATAACTTTGATTTTTTTCATGATGGGATTTATTTTACGAGCACATGATAAACTTTATTACAAAATAGTCTGCAGACACTGTCCAAAATCTGCGACGTACGACACAGCGTCGCGGTGTTTCTGCCAGTGAGCACAGAACTTCAAAAGGGGCAGAATAATCAGACAATAACAATTTCTCAACTAAGGGGAAGCAGCAACACTAACTCAATCATTGTGATAAAAAAACTAATGTAATTAATTTATATTTCAAGTCCTTTATTGATAAAATGCTGATATGTGAAGGAAAGACTGGTGATGGACACGAAATTTTGCAACCTATCTACAGAGATCAAAGGCATCAAACGACAAATTACATTACTAACAAACAAAAAAAATCCCTGGAATTGGTTCATTTTTCCTTTTGAGGTTTATGCACCCTAAGGAATGGCAGCATGCTGCGAGTTCGCCCTGGGCAGCTAAAGTTACAGCCATGCCAGTACACACAATACTTCCAGATCATTTTTCTTATTGTATAAACATTGAAATTTAAATAATACTAAACAAAAAGTTAACATATCAGATTAATTAACAAAAACTATATTCTTCGGAGTTTCATAACATTTTTTGGTAAACCTGGAGTTTATGGTACACACCTGTTTCCTGCCAATTTTTCTTGGTGCAATTTCATTTGCCATCGCCAAATACTGTTTTGGATATGCAGTGTGATTTTTATTGCTCTCTTGCACATGCATCACCTGAAAAGGAGAGATTGAGCATGCAATGCCAGCGGCATTTCAAGCGTTTAATGGGCAAATTTTTTTAACTTTAAAAATTTCAACGGCTTTGCTTTCAGCACAGCAGACTACTCATCGCTTTAATTGAGACATGAAACACACAGAATAACATATACGAAACTGAACCGATGTTCAATCCAAAGAATTACAAACAAAGTTTTATTCAAATTCGAATGAATCGACCAATCACATCAGAGAGTTGAACGGAACAGTCCAATTGAAAAATGGCGCAATATAGCCCGATACGCAAAACACCGATGAAAAGATCAATTTGTGGGCATGAACATTTGTCACTCATTAAAAACGTCTAGATGCATCCAAAACAAATGTTCTCTCATTGCCGTTCTTGACGGCAAAGAGTTGGCAATCCCAAGAGGAAAGAAGTGTGTACCGTAAACTCCAGGTTAACCCTCTAGTGTACCATTTTAATTCATCTATTTTTTACTATTTTACAGAAAAATATATCCTATGTTTTCATTTATACAAATCAATTAAAATAACATTTATAAAAGGTTTGCAAAATTCATAATAAGGAATTTTGAACCAATAGCTTTCATTAGAAAAAAAAAACTATTCTAATTCTTAGACGATTACCATTTTAACTCTTACATTTTGAATTGTTAATTAAAGTCATATTCCCTTAAGATTTAAATTCTAATGAATCTATTGTGTTTTATAACCAATATTCTGAAAATTCACTTAGTAATTATAACTATTCTGTTTCAATTAAGTGGTGCTATATAGAACATGAGATAAAAATACAAAAGTGAATCACAGAGTTTAATAAAACATCAAAGCAATAATTCTTAAATGAAACTTTCTTTGTTTGATACAAAATCAGAGAGAACAAATATAAATATATCACTTGAAAATGTTCACGAAATTTTATATACTATTATGAAAGAAAATAAATGTAAACAGTTTAATATCAATAAAACTTCATAACATACTTAAAATTACTTTAAACAGTAAATAACATATTTAATGAAATAAAAATGATTAACTAAGTTTTATTTTTTTTTTTTTAAAGTTGAAAAGGTTTAGAAAGCTGTGATAATTTTCTCTCGTCTTTGGTATTACTATACATATATATATATGTTTTTACTATTCATCATACATACCTTTTTTTTGAGTTCTTATAATATGCAAGATTTAAAGATAGACTGCTGTAATTTTATGAAATATTACATCACTACATAGCCAAAGATAGATAATATCTTTTTGAATAAGATACATTCATTGACAAATTATAAAATTACAAACAAATAAAATTACAAAACAAGTTCTTCAGCTAATTTTTAAATCACGATGAATTTATTTAATTTTCTACATAGTCGAATGCAATTCAGAGAATCATTGCATCAGTAGATAATTTTTTCCTTTTTAAATTCAGATCAAAAGTTATTAAAACACAGATAAACAAAATAAAAGAAACTAGAAAGTTCTTCAGTTATTCATAATATAATAAGTCAGGATGAAATTAATTCCATTTTAAAATATTTTGCAAAGAAAGGGCAGTTCACCGCATAATTGCAGTTTTTTTTTTTTTTTTTTAATTCAGAACTCACTTGGTATCATCGCCGGCGGTCTCTCCAGGCATTCTGAACACAGGTTGATTCAAAATTAAGTAATAAAAATTAAAAATATGCGATGAAAATGTGAACGATCAATGAAGACCTATAAATAAAAATGTGACCAGATGTTCGAGAAAAAGTAAACAACAGGAAGACGTGTTTGTGCCGCAGAAGGTACGGTTACGGTTTTGTTGAGGTCGATAACATCAGTTTTTAGCATCAGTCCATAAAAGTACAGAAAGAGTTGTTCAATCATGTGACTAACAATTTGATTAAATTACGTTATGTTAATGCTGTTGTATATTTTAAGTTTTTTTTCTTTATTAGTCTAACTTTATTGGCCTTCATAGGAATAACGAAAATAATGATATTTTGCTCTAAAATCTCGATGACTCATAAATATTAGATCTTCCATTGATATAAAATAGTTATAAGATTAGTTTGAAGTATTATAAAAATTTAGATACGTAAAATATCATTCTGCACACATGAAAAACACTCCTCTTTCCAGAGAACAGTTTTGTAATAAAATTTGTCCTCAAAAATATTTTCTTTTATCTTTGGCAGAGCTCTAGTTTGACAAAGTTAAAATGCCACTGATTCGGTTGAACCGGTCCACCTTTCTCTGTTAAATTAAACCAAGGGGTCTATTCTGGTACCCCCGGTTGGGTTGGGAGTTGGGTTGGATTCCGCACGCTAACAACGGAACACAACCCAACCGGGGGTACCAGAATAGACCCCCAAAATTTGGTTGCGGAGCTATAAGCGTTTAAGGGGTCTATCCCATTAGACCACTATGGAGGGACGTAAGTTTACGTCAAAAATCAACAGACCTTTCAGAAAACACTTCATCTATTAAAACATCTTCAAGTAACTTAAATTTCTTGCATGGAATTTTACTCTTTCTTCACTTGGATGTTTGATTTATGGGAAAACTCGGACGTTAAGGGCAGTGGCGTGGTAAATGGCGCCAGGATCATAATATTATTTTTTCGCCCCCCCCATCATCAATCGCTTAGCTAGTGTAAATGACGCCCGAGGCATGGCATTTTTTCACCACCTCATTGTATTTGGCTTTAAAAGTGACATAAATGCATTAACATTTTGTCACCATGGCCATTTGCGTAGCGAAAATAAATGGCACTTAGAAAATTATTTGTGTTTTTATCTCAGGCTTAACCAGCGCAAACGAAGTAAAAAATGGTATTATTTTTACCTCTACTCGGCATATTTTGAATTAAAATTGACATAAACGCAGTAATATTTTAGCTCCATCCCAGATAGCACGTAAGTTTGCAGCAAGTTTGATTTTGACTTGTCATGGCAAAATTTGACGCGTCAAACTTGAATCGAACTTGTAGCAAGTTCGATGTGACAAATAGCGCCACCTCTTTGCAAATCAAAATTGCTGCAATTTTGCAAAACAAGCTTCCTGCAAAGATAGCACAATAAGAGATAATTATCTTTGTCTCTGTTTTAAAAAAAACATCCGATTTTTAATAGCATCTCCTAGACCGTAATTCTTTTTTATTAATTCAATAAATCAATGATAATTTGTGAAAAAGATAACTTTTTTATAAAAAAATTTTTTGAAACATTTTCCATCTTTTTACTAAATATATCACTCTCACTTTAAAGAAAACTATATCGCCTTTTTCTTAATGTTGAAATTTTAACGTTTATAAACAAAATTAAATCTAAAAAACAGTCAGTGTTTGTTGAACAATAATAACTAGACATTTTGTCCCATTTTAAATTAATTACTTTTGAACTCTAATTTCATAATTTATTTTACTAGCAAAACGTAGTTATTAGCAAAAATCGCTCTCTCTTTGACTTCAAATCATATTCTCAACTCAAAAAATTAATGAAATCCAGAAAATAGTTAAAAATAAATCGTATACGAATCGAATCGAACGATCTATTAGCGAAATCTATCCTCTCCTCTCAGAGTTCGACTGGCTCAATGGTTTGCGTCTCCGCTTCGGAACCGGGAGGTCGCGAGTTCTATCCCGGGTTGTGTTTCGTGCTCTCTTTTTGCTTTAATTTGCAATAAGTGTGCACGGCAAGTTTGCTGCAAGTTCGTTTCATGGTGACTTCGGAGCTTTCGTTAACTTGCTGCAAGCTTACTGCAAGCCTGCACTCTTGTCATGACAAATTTGTGGCAAACTTGCACTCTTGTCATGACAAATTTGTGGCAAGCTTGCTGCAAACTAAAATTGCTATCTGGGATCCTCCCAAATCTGGCGCCAGGGACATCTATACCCCCTTGCCCCTCGGTCGCTACGCCACTGATTACGGGCCAAAATGGTGTTTCTCGGCTTCCACAAACTTTACGCTGAGCTTCTGATCTGCGTTTCCCTTTGGATTTTTTTATTGGAGAAATTTGAGAATTTAAAAAATTATTAAAAAACAGTCGATTTTCGTCACTTTTTGCAATTTTTAAGGTCCTTGAGGGAACAGATGATATTAATCTATTTCCTTACTTTTTTCTTCGTTTTATTTCTCACCAATGCGCAACTTTCCCGTGGTAAAGCGACATGAAAAAAGTTTTTGGCTTTTTTTTTTGGTCTACCCTAACGTACAATCGCAGGAACTCACGTTTTACAGTGAAGATTCGGTCACGAGGGCTTTTAAGGGAAGAACCTAGAAGTGATGAATTTGAAAATGATTTGGGCTCACACCCAGTGGCGGCTCGTCAGCTCAGAAACAAGTAATGCTGCAAAAGTTTTATAGACCTAAGTTGTAGGGAATTTTGTGCTGATTATTGTGGTATATAATGATGATATACTAAAAAATTATAGTTTTTGAGTTATAAGCAAAAATGGAGAAAAAATTTGTATGTTTTTGGCTATAATTAAAATTGCAACAAAAATTATTGGTGGTAAATCTCAGAGTCGTAAACAGCACCCCCAAAAAACATAAAGAAGCAAAAAATTACAACTCCTCCATAATTGGATTTAAAAAAACGACTTAACGACTGAACTATTGAGAAAAGACGAAAAAGGAGCCAAATGAAAGCTGAAAAAATGCAGCTCAAATGATTGCAATTTCAAGGGGGAAGAGGGTTGCTTTTCTCCCTTTTCGCGTTGCTCTTTGCGTTAATATCGGATCCGTAGGAGGGGCAAAACTTGATGCCAGCTCTGATCTGTCTCTCTCTTAATTCTTGATTGATTTTCCGTCTTCTGTTTACAAATTTTATTACTTTTCTGCCATTTTCGTTGATGACTGAATTCTCAAAGTGGAAAAGTAAGCCAATTAGAATAAAAAAGAAAATACAATCTTTTAAAATAATTTCAGGGGGGGGGGGGGAACTCCAGCGCTTATGGACATGCCGCCACGGGGCCACCGGTGGCGCCAGACAGATGAGAACGATTTGCAACTTTCATCAATGGTTTTATTTGGTGGGCACAATTCTTAGATACATTTTCGTAAAAATAGCACCATATTCGGGAGAATAAATTTTTTTAAAGTTATCCCCCTGTTTTTTGCTAAGTTTTCAACCATATGATATAAAACTTACAGAACGTCTGATACAATATTAACGGGCATTATATTAAAATTAAAAGTAATTACTTTGGATGTTCAAGGAATTATGAGTATTTATAGTAAATAATTTGCATATATGCAAAACCTAATATAAACTAAATTAAAACTTAATAATTTGCATATATGTAACTGCATATGTGCAAAATACTATATAATTTTCTTTTATAATTTCGAAGCCAGATATACATTTAAAATTTCCTGCTGAATACCGTTTCGATTCAGAAAGATATTAGCATTGCAGCGAACTGAATTTCAGTTGCTCTATGACAAATTGATATCTTTTAAGCTTGAATCTTTGCTTGGGTATTTAACATATTTTTAACCTTTATACAATCCAATTGAGGATTCAAATTCTAAAAAGTATCAAGTTATTTTCTTAACAGCAAGTATCTTTTCTCCATTGAAAACTGCGCCAGCAATCGTCATTTTAATACGATGACAGCTCAGTTATGTATCAGTGCTGTATCGGTATACAGCCATTGTACACAGGGGCAATCAGTGAGTCCCTCCCCCGAAATCCCTGCAACAAACCTCTTTCCCCTTGGATTATCACTAGCCACCCAGCTGAAATAACAACGGAAAAAACTCAATTTTTCAGCCATTCTTGGTGGCTAAGTGGCTTCTCCCCTACTCCTTTAATACGCACATGTCTTACTTGTTACTATATTACACTTACTTTTCTGAAAAGTCTAGACAAGAAAAGTTTTTTAAAAAAAATCAATGCATAGCATTATGGAAAGCAGTGGCGAATCCAGGATTCGGGTCTGGGGGGAGGGCTGAGGTCATAAAAATTTTGCATCGTAGTGACGAATGTCAAACCTCATGGCTTATGTAAACCAAAACACTTTAACTTAACAGGCTTTCCTCTCCTGACAATAAGAATAATAAAGAACACTACAATACTTTCGGTAATTTAATAAAAAATACAGTGAAATAGCTGGCCAAAAAATGTTTTCGACCGCGTCAACGCTACAAGTGCAAGTGGAATGACTAGAAAAGTAGGAAAATTTTCGAGCCTGCCAAGCCAGGAAGCAATGTTGTCACGATTTTATTACTATTCTTTTTAAATGAAAATTAAAATCAAACAGTTGTAGTGATTTTAAATTAAATCAAGAATTTTGGTTCAGCTCTGGGGGGGGGCTGCAGCCCGATAGCCCCTCCCCTGGATTCGCCACTGATGGACAGTATTATGATTTCAGATCCGAACGGGGGAGGCTTGAGCCCCCAAAGCCTGCACCCCTGGATCCGCCCTTGATTGTTCTCATAAAAGTGTTTTACATAACAAGGGGAAAATATGCCTATGATTGAAGTTTTCTTTTTTAATTGAGAATGGGAATAACTATTTGTATGCGTTTGTGAAAACGCCTTGCCAATGCAATCGCTTAAATATAGTTTTTTTTCCATTAAACTGGATTGAAAAACATTAAAAGCTGTTTATTTAATTCTATTAAAATGTTTAAAAAATTGGCATCTTGCACTGAATTCTTGTTCAATAAAAGTTAACAGCCGTTTTTACTCTCTCGTATACAAAGAGAAAGAATTACGATCATCAGAAAAATTGACCCCGAGATTTTGGCGAATCTGCACGTTTTATTGACCATGCTGAGTTTCAAAAATGGCAATCTCAATTAGCACAAGATATTGTACACGACGTTGTTCGATATTCCGAATACCGTAGAATATCGTGAATATATAAATAGAAAATCAAAGAAAATATGAAATTAAAAAACCAAAGAAAAATAATACAAAGTTTCAGTAGCGCGCATGCTGCTGCTACAAAAGAAAAAACAAAGGCAGACAAAACATTTTTTTTTATATGAGCAGAACTTTTTTTTTTAGATTTAACAAATTGTAGAACAAGAATAAAAGAATCCATACAAGAAGACTTCATCAAGGGTTACCTACTAAGACATGGATTAAAAAAAATTGGAACTCTTTCTGTAAGAAGCTTGACTTTCGTCAAAAGAAGCCTCTTGTAACTCGAAACATCCCAGAAAGACAAAGAAAGAACTGATTTATAAATTTTTTTTATACTTCCCAACAAGAACGCCAATAAGAAAATTTTTTTAAAAGATTTTAAAAATTATTAGCCATTAGGCAAAAAGTGCCGTCATAAAAATAAAACATTAATTAAAGAAAAACGTGTTAAACGTGTAGAATATCGTGAAGATATTGCAACAATATTGCAGAATATTTTGTGCTATTAGGGCTATCTGTGAGCACGATAATTCAAAAACGCTACAGTGTAGAGGGATGAGAAATTCTTTCGGTCTTTAAACTAAAATTTTAGATTTCTAGCAAAATTTCACTGAACTTCATTAAAAGAAAATCTGTCTATCTGTCCTCCACGACACGGCATTGAGCACGGTAACTCAAAATGCAACGACCTAGATAGATGAAATTCTGGATGACTTTGTTACTAGAATTCTAGATCTGTACCAAATTTTGTACAAAATCTTCCAAAGGATTGACTGCCTGTCCATCTGTTTATTCGTTCATATGGAACGTGATAACTCATAATCGCAACAAGCACGGGGTGAATTTTAGATATCTTTACACTAAAATTATAGATATATTTCTAATTTTGCACCAATGGATAAATTATCGGTGTGTATGTGAACGTGGTACCTACAAAACCCAATAAGTAAGATAAATTAATTTTGAGATGTTGCCTTGACATGAAAACCGTAAATTGCATATTCATTCATTGCCCTTGTTAATTCAATTCATTGCTTAATTCCCTTCATGTGTTGGTATGGATGCGACCATTGTTGTACATTTCTTTCGTATTATTTTTGGAATTTGCTTTTGTATCATCTCCTTTGAAACTTCCTTCAACCCTTTATTGAGTATTTTACTTACTTCGATAAGCCTTGTGTTGCACTTGTTGGTGCACAAGGAGTTTTTTTCAAGACAATGCAAAAAAAAGGTCGACGGAAAGAAGTCCAAAATGTATCCTCAGTTCTCTTCACTATATGAAGTCAAACGCAAATCCAAAATGTATACTCAGTTCTCTTCACTATATGAAGT
>BGPR01008363.1:0-64209 GCA_013235015.1 Araneus ventricosus | reverse complement strand
CAAAATACTTGCAATTTTACTTCTCGTACATAATTTTTTCATAAAATTTTTGTTTGGTTATATTTTCAGTTATTTCAATTTTAAATTAGGATGCTACTGGCTGAAAATAATATTTTTTAGAATATATCACTCGTGAAATTATATTAACTTGTTATTTCAGTATTTTAGTTCCTTTAGAAGTAATTTTTTAAAGATAAGTTCACATTTAATAAGAATGAGATACAGTTTGCCATTTTACTATTATATTGACACCATTCCAAATGTTTCCTGGACTGAACTAATTTCAGTACTTTGAATTAAGTATCATTTGGTAATATTGGCAGAGGAAAATGTTTCTTAATAAATTTCTGATGGATAGAAATACGTTAATATATTTCTGATAATTCTTGTTGGGTCAAGTAAATTCTAACAAATGTTAACAATGAAAATATCTCTTGTTTTAGTAATATCATATGAAGCATCAAATAAATTTTATATCTAATTTTGACTGCAGAATAATTCGTTTTTTTATATTTTAACTTTTCCTTTTTTATTCAGAATTATATGACTGGACATACGAAAGTGTTCATCAACTGTAGTAATTTAAGTGCCATTCACCAACTGTTTCATTTAATTAAATAATAACTCTCTAAGTATACAATGAATCAATTAGTAGTTTTAATTAAAATATTATTTTAAACTAAAAAGTCCCAATTTGTCATATGCAGGAGAGACTCAGTTATTTTTATTCTTTCATTAACGTAATGTTAAACTGGAAGTAAATCATTTTTGATACTTGTTTTGCTGAAATGATGAAAATGAATGTTAAAGCATACAAATTTCATATAAAAAATACACATAAAAATACATAATTTCTGTACATGATACTCATATACTATATAGGTGCGAAATAAATCTTTCCTGTAAGTGCAAAATTCGTTTTTACCTTCGAGATGCTGTGTATGTGATTTTCTTACTGCCATCTTGTAATGTTTCTCTTTCTTAAAAAATCCTTTTATGGCATAATCAGTGAAATAATTTCATTGGAAACTAATCTCAAAAGGTTTTTAAAAACAAAAATAATGAAGGAAAATCTTTCTGTTACCATGCTTTAATTAGTGTTGGTCTTCTTGATTAGAAGTTATGTTTAATTTTTACGTATGTTGGTCTTCTTGATTAGAAGTTATGTTTAATTTTTATGTAATTAGCGTTATTCATCTTTTAAAAAAATTTGGTCAAGGTTCAAAATAATTTTTACTGCCCTTTAAATATTGCTAATTTTGTATTTTTGCTTCCTACATTTTTCTTGTGAGGACTTTCACTCATTTCTTGTTATTTCTTTTCCATAACTATAAAGGCGAATTCTTAAATATTCAAATGATATTGATTGTATCAAAAAATCCTGTGATTTTCAATGAGACTTTGATTTATAATATGATACGAGAGATCAGTAAATATGTTTTTTTGAACATCCAGTATCGTATAAGTAATTAATATATTCATTACGTGTTTTTTCTCAGATTTTTTTGAGCCTGAGCACGTCTATAGCTTTTTTCGGCTGCTCGGCAAATGTCAACAATATCCTTATTTGGGCATATTAGAGAACCCCTATACTTCCGTGCAATTAAAGCAGCTGTTTCTTGGCGTATGGCTATTGAACAATGGGAAAATTTTATTGCACTTTTTAGTTTCCTAGCTACGAAGCCAGCTATATAAATTACTACGTCATCTACATAATTACATAATGTGGTGAAGCTTCTAGGAGAATCATCTATATTTATTTCACTTACTGATTCATTATTAGAATCGCAATTAAAGTATCTGTTTATTTTTTTGGTGTAAGTATTAGACGAAGATAGTTCCAAGACGCTCGTATTGTCTAATGCAACACAATATCCAAGAAAAGGAACATTGGTATGGCATAATAAGCGTGTATATGCAGCCTTAAACTGCTTAGAGTTAGGATTTTTGTTGAAATTTCCGCCACTTCTTATTGCGCTGAAAAGCAATTCCAAATGGCCTTATGAAATTTTGTAAGTTAACAACAAATTTTAGGTTTTCTTTTTTCAGTCAGAACGTCATATATGCCTTCATTACTTTTAATGCAAACTAAAAATTATAAAAACAGTATTTCAATTGCTGGACAAAATCGATGGCCACCTGCTTTTACTTTTAATTTTTTAAAATAATTTTCTGCTATCGAAAAAAAGATGGTTTTTTTTATTTTCACCAGAAAAGACGGCTTTAAATCCCTTACTTAAAAAAGTCCTACCGTTGAGGATGTCAATACAAAAGATAGTTTGATTAACGACTGTTACAATGTGAAAAAGACAACCCAGAAATGGAATTCCAACAATCAAAGCTTATCAGCTTTGGGAACTGATATGTCGCATTAATCTAGATTCGTGGTTCCAGCCCTCAGAAAAGGCAAAGGCCAATTGTTGGAAAAACGAAATAATAGGGAAATAAATTCCTAAAACATTTCAAGATTAGAAAAGAGACAGTATATGGCTTATAACATACCAATTCAATACTTATAATTTTTGTTAGGACTTGAGAATTTTCCTAAAGACAGTTCCGCATTTAAATTGAAAATATTATTTCTAAATTAAGCTTATAATAAAACACTATGAAAATATTAAATATAAATTAAATTTAACCTTTTATAATAAGACATATTTATTTTGGATATGTACCTAAAAATAAATAAATGAATATATAATGCAATTTTATTCTTAATATAGTGGCGCCATCTAAATATGAAGTGATTTACTAAAATCTTTGTTAACTCCATTATATATGATCACATCAAAAATAAATCTAAAAGACTTTTAATTTATGCTATTAAATATTTCTTATTAACATAAGCATACATGAAATTTATAGGATACCCATATCTCATAACATTTTATATATATTCCCAGATAGCATGCACACTTGCAGCAAGTTTGATTTTTCTTGATATTAGCTTGTCATACAAACTTGATGTGGCAACTTTTCGGCAAACTTCTTGCAAAGTAACAAAGCATTATCGACCAACAAACTTGTAAAACAAGTTTGCTGCAAAGATGACACAGCACATTTGCAGATAATCTTTGTCTCTGTTTTAAAAAACATACGGTATTTCATAGCATCTCCTAGACCGTCCTCCTTTTTATTAATTCAATAAATAAATAGTAATTTCTAAAAAAACTAACTTTTTATCAAATAATTTTGAAAAATTCTCCATCTTTTTACTAAATATAGAACTCGCACTTTAAAGAAAACTATATCGCCTTTTTCTTAATGTTGAAATTTTAACGTTCATAAACAAAATTAAACGTAAAAAACTGTCAATCTTTGGGGGATAATAATAACTTACATTTTGTCCCATTTTAAAAGCAATTACTTTTGAATCCTAATTTCATAATTTATTCTACTAGCAAAACATAGTTATTATCGAAAATCGCCCACTGTTTGATTTCAAATCATATTCTCAACTCAATTTAAAATTTTAATGAAATCAAGAAAACAGTTTAAAATAAATCATAGACGCACGATCTATTTGCGCAATCTATCTTGCGCAAGTTTGCGCAGAGTTTAGTTGGCTGAGTGGTTAGGACGATACCTCGGGGGTTCGAATCCGAGATTGTGTTCGTGGTCTGTTTTTGCTATAGCTTGCAATGACCTTGACGCGGCAAGCTTGTGACAAGTTTGACGCGTGGTGACTAACTCGTTTGCGTAAACTTGTTTCAAGCTTGCACTCTTCATTGTTGTAAGCTGTCGTCTTCATTGTTGTCTATCTGGGTTATTATTTTATATATTTCCCATATCTCATATATATATATCATACAGAGATAGCTAAAAATAAATAAAGAAGGTAATAAAAATAATCCCAGAGTCAATCGAAAATAACATTCTTTATTTTTAGCTATCTCTGTATGATCTTAATTTCTATTGTTTTTTGTTTAGCTGCTACAATTTCGCGCTTCTTAAACATTGTCTTAATTTTATCAAACTTTATCTACTTTCTACAAAATATTTTTCATCTTTTAATTTTATTGTGTGGTAATTAAAATATATTTTTTAGTTCTAGTTTTAAATATAAATTCTGCTTCCATTTTTAAATATGTTCTATTTTTTCTTGTTGATTGTTTTCATGCGATATATATAAAATGATTTTCGTGGTTGTAGACATTGAAATAAATAGGTTGAGCAAATAACTACTTCTTATTTTATTATCAAACTATTTAAGTGAAATATAGGATAGTATACGTGCATCTCCGTTTAGGTTACAAGTAAAAGTGAAAAGCAAAATCCCTGTATTCTCTCAGATAAGGGAATAACATATTGACACGTGATCAAAGCGAAGGGAATATTGGGTATTTTTGATAAATTACGTAAGAGTTTTAGGGGAAAAAATCTAGCGCCAAGGAGACGCGTCATTATTTTCGGTGGGCACGTGAAAGCGATTAAAATATTCTTTTAGTAATAAATATGCCAAAACGAGATATTTAATATACCTCCAACGCGGGAAAAGAACGAAACTGGAGTTTTAGAAAAGTTATTTTGGAATATATATATATATATATATATATATATATATATATATATATATATGGTGGGGGGAAGGCAACCCGTGATGACATATCTAGACGTCATAACCTTTCAAGTAAAAAAAATGGCGAAATCCGTTGGGTGGTTGTTGCTGGCGATACGTCCAAAAGTTTTCCCCCATAATGACAGTGGGAAAGAGTTTTTTCGATTTCCTTCGAAAAGGGGGGAGTGTTTGGAGGGCAGGCGACCCTTGATGACATATCTAGTAGGGTGGGCCGATAAAAGTCAAATTTTTTTTACAAGTCGTAATACCGCGGAATAGTTGCGAGATGGGGAGATTAAAAAGGGGTAAAAACGAAATAAAATCGGTTCCTTTCGTCGTAACGTCGTCGTGTGTTCGTGTCCTCTTTGCTTCAGCTCGGCGATAGCGATGCGCGTTCCATAGGATAGAATTTCTATCGGTTTCATGCGCATTCCGTAGGTGTTAGACGTCTTTTGAGACAAGGTGTAACACATGGACGACAAGTAGTAATCAAACATTAAACTTTTATTTATATTCCATTTTTGGACGTAAGATCACTCTCAAAACACTGATACTTCCCGAAAATTGGCACTAAACATCTCCATAAATCTATCATTGAAACCACTTGCTTAATTCCTTATTGGAAATCAGCCTTACTTTATTTTGGGGCATGATTTGCTAACTAGAACGAGCTTGCGCTCACATGATGATGAAGTTATATCACGAATTTCGTTTCGTCTATTGTACCAAATATCGAAATGATACTTCAGGAACAAGCGAGTAAATTTCAAAAACATCATTGTATATGGACTTTTCAAAATAATACTGAAATTATTTTACATATTTGATTGTTGTTTCTTCTGTATAAGCGTCCTCCGACGGCTGTGCCATAGTGCATGGCGTAGTATTGTCTCTAAGGAAAATCTGGCCCTGACCAAACACCGAATTCGTACTCAAGGAGTAAGCAAATTCCCTCTCTCAATGATGAAGGTGATTCATGAATTTAATTTTCCCGAGAGTAATAAATAGCGAACATGTAGCCATCAGCAAGGCAACTCACGAAAACGATGATGCATCACGAACTTAATTTTCCAAGAGTATCAGATATTGATATGTATTGAAGGGACAAATGAATGCTCTAGTTGAAGAAAACTGCGTCACGATTTGAAGAGAATACCATTCACTAAATAGGCACTCGAGTTGTATTTAATATTTCTCGTAATAATCTGACATGAGTGTTGATTATTGGAATAATCACAAAACTTTCAACCACTTTCATGACGGATCGGACTCACGAACATGGGCATATGTAGGCACCCGGGCAGTGAAACTTGTAAACCACATATTATAATTATTATTCATAATTTGCAACAAATTCTAAAATTCAGGAAATAATACTCAGAATCTTAATCTCCCTTCTTTTTTTCCAGAATGCATTCCGAGCTCGAATCCAGACTGTCCATATAGTGAATGCCCCATCCCTTTTTCTGACTGTATTCAAAATCGTTTATCCATTCTTATCAAAGAAGATACAAG
Organism: Araneus ventricosus; assembly: GCA_013235015.1. Lineage (NCBI taxonomy): Eukaryota > Metazoa > Arthropoda > Arachnida > Araneae > Araneidae > Araneus > Araneus ventricosus. The sequence continues at coordinate 58,136 of BGPR01008363.1, read as the reverse complement.
AACGAGTATGCAGTTTCATCATTTTGTAAGAGAAGTTCATCTTTGAAAAGTCGAAAAAGTAAACAGGAATGGAAATATTAGTTATTCAATATCTTTTTGAATTAGTAATAGGATATCAGTTATCCGTCACAATCGAGGACTGCTGATAAAAGGACAAAGTGTCGGATGTTAGGAAAATAAAAAGAGGGAATACTTTTCATGTAAATAAATCTGATCATAAATTAAAGTAATAATTCATCTTTCAGTCTAAAGCGTCTTACAGTATAAAAACATAATTTATATAACCAATAAATAATAATTAAAAAAACACCAAAAATTTAATGAAATAAGAACAACCTAATAAAACATTGAAACGCAGTGAAATGCAACTGATACAAACAAAACAGTTATATATTTTTTTAAAAAAAATTGTGATAGCAAGTTCCTTTCCTTTAAATCAATAATTTCTAGATTTTATATCACTCCACATCATGCAAAATACCACGTCAGTACTTATGGCATTCTCTTATCGTTCTTCAATGTATCTCAAAGATGCTTCTGTAATGTTTCGACTATCCTTATGAGCCATTTTATCATCCGTAATTTCATTTAGTTACTCTTCAAGAATCGAAATCTACATCGAACCTACATATAAATGGATCGAATCTAAATCGAAACAACTCTTTTTCGTTTAGAAGCCATAATAAAAGAGTCTCACCAAAAAGCACAAGTGTCATTTTGAATAATTAAATTGCAAAAGCATGCACGAAAAATTGGCGAACGTTTAAAGAAAGCATTCAGTATCAAAGAGGTCTAATCGGCTTAGAAAAATATGCGTGCTGTACTGTCAGCTGCAAACTAGGATTTCGAAACTTGCTTGGTATGGTTGGTACTAACATCTTTTCACGTTCGGTTCATCTTTTTGCAAAATCACTCTGTGTAGAAAAATTTGCGTTTGATGTCTTTGTTGATTATGTTTGAATCAGATATGTCGCGTATATGATCGATTTTTATAATGATCTGGCGGATGATCAAGACACTATCAAATGTTTCATATACCGTGTTCCCGCTAAAATCCATTGTCACTCCAATAATTTCTGAACGGCACGAGCTATAGTCATAAAAGTGGAATCTAGGTATAGTAAAGTTGCGATGCGCTACTCAAAAAAACCGCTTACAGTGCTACATGGCGGACAAAATTCGGAGTTAGCGTTCTTATCTCAAAAGTGAAATCAATTGTTCAACATTTCATTCGGGACACATTCCAGCAACAAGTCACGGGTATGGTGGTTGCGTAGAATGGCCTCCACGTTCACCTGACCTGAACCCGTTGGTCTTTTTTCTGTGGGAATGCATCAAACGGCGAGTGTATGCAACCTCTCCACCAACACTGCAGGAACTTCGAAACCGTATTTCGGATGCTTGTGCCAGCGTGTCACCAGCCATGTTGTACAGTGTGCTGCGGGAAGTGCAGTCTCGCGTCCAGATGTGTATTGTTGCTGAAGGACAGCATTTTGAGCATGATAGACTCTCATTTCCGGCAAGTGCTGTTTTCTTGAACGCGATCAAACAAATGTGTGTTTTGTGCATTTCATTTGTATCACTTTTGTACGCAAGATACTGTTTTGGAATAAATCGATAATACTGAACATATTTGTAATTGACTTTTCAACCCGTATTTTTTACCGTTTTTGAGATAAGAACGCTAACTCCGAATTTTGCCGCCAGGTGGCTCTGTAAGCGGTTTTCTTGCGCAGCGCATTGCAACTTTATTATACCTAGACACCATATTTTTGACTATAGCTCTTGCCGTCCAGAATTTATATGGGTGGCAACGGACTTTAGCGGACACACTGTATAATTATGTATGTAAATAAAAATGTCGGATTTGTCGCATATTATCAAATGTTGCACAAGCCGAGTTCATTAATTTCTAGTGCACATTTTAAACCAGTTTTTACTTTCTTGTATAGTGAACTAGCAGAGTACTAGGCGTTGCCCGGTCTTTTATAATAAGCATAATGTTTATTAATATAGCTTTTCTGTGAGAATATTTCTATTTTTTCATGAAATTATTCATTAATTAATAGTACAGAAGGTTTCTTTTCTTTATATATCATATTATACAGTATTACGTATACCTCTTGCATTGTTAGCCTATTTTTGAGGGCATCTTATTATGTTAGGAACCCTGACCATAAAACTTTCATTCTAATTGGTCAATTTTTTAAATGTCTTTCAAAGTCTCCGCTCCACCCAACGCAGAAGAATGCAAGATAGGGCCCATTTCACAATACGGTATTTTTTTAGAAATATTGGAGTCGTTTTTCCATTAAAATTTTAACATTTAAAGTGTCGAAAGCAACTAAGGAATCATGCCTCGCCAAAATAAATATTTCTACATATCTCATATGTTATTATCATTGTAAACTGTTAAGATTAATCCATAGAGTATTTATGATTCTCTTTCCCCCCATTCTTTAAAATTTGCCGTCGCTGAGATTTATGCAATAGAGTATATACTTGCATCCTCTGAGTTATGAGGAAACCAGAGTCACATTTCAGTTAGCTAGTTGCTAGAAAATGTCATATACCTTCATTCCAAGGGCATCAAGGGACTATTGCATGAGAGGCTCTGCATTAGCTTGAGTACTGAGGTCGGAGTACTAGTTACCATCACCGGCCACAATCCTACCCCTCCCGAAGGACGTACTTACTATCACTGGTGGGAGGTAACTCGAATCCCACCATTATGTAATCCCAGGAGAAGCGAGAACCTGCTTACTTATCCGGCGGCTTCTCATACACGTAATCGTGGTCCCCCCCCCCCGAGTAATTATTCATATATTCAGGGACATGGATTGGTGTTATAATTTGTTTGGTATTTTCAAATAATGAATGAATTCGGAATTTTTCTTATAGATATTCAATGTTTACAATCTAAGAATTACCATTTGATAGTTTTCGTTAATTAAATGCAGGTTTCCTAGGAAAATTATAAGAAATTCGTGATACTAATAGGTGAATTCTTAAATAGATGAAAATAATTCCCTCTGCATTCCTTTTCTTTTTCAAATCATTTATTGAAATAATTGTATCCCAGAAGTTCTTTATAAAACATAAATGCAAATAAATAAAGAGAAAATTACAAATGTGTGAATGATGAATATAATTATGCAGGCACTTCAGTGCCACTCTTTTTATTTCCTTCTTCGCACGTTGAAATTTTTTAGTTTTTCCGACAAATGGGTCTAAAAGACTCTCGACCTGCTTTAGTTTTAAGGTAACCAAACTTAAATATTTCTTGAAAATGGTCTTCTAATTCTTCAATATCTTCCAGGAGGTTGATGCAAGAATCAAATTTTAATTTTCCGCCATATTCTTCCGGAAGAACTTCGGGTGGTATTACGGAATGTAAACTCTTCCACTGATCATTGGGATGCACAAATACCTGAAAAAGCATTTGAACAGAATTAATAGCAGTTTATAATTACAGCTTGTAAACATTGGTGAAAAGGTACAGATTTGGCAAAAATATGCTTACATTGTGTTTTCTTTGTATATCTATATATAAAAAAACTCAACGTATGTATGTATATATATTTGTTCCAACATCACTTCCGAATGGCTGGACCAAATTTGATGAAACTTGGTACACAGGTTACTCATTAGCCGACTTGAAGTACTGTAGGGGTAAATGAGCCCTAATCCAGTCTCCCAGGAAAGAGTGGGACAAAGTCTCCAAAATACATGTAGCAAATGATTGCCACGCTTGACGATTTTGGTGGCTTCAGCGATATTGATGAAATTTCGAACACATACTTTTAACTAGACAACTAAAAATTTTAAAGGAGTATATAAACGCTAATCAAATCCGTCAGGTTAGCTTGTGGAAAAGTATTTGAAATACATTTATTAAATGCATAAATTGGAATGAAACCTGATATAGACAAGGCAATTTAAATGTCACTGGGTTCATATATTCCTCATAATCTGACTAAAATTAGTGTTTGGTTGAATAAACTCTAACCCAATTCCTCAAAGAGTGGGGCAAAATCATCAAAATATATGTAAATTCTAGGGCCTATTGACTTGATGTTGGGTAGGGATAGGGTGATTTTTAATGAAATTCAGTACATATGTTTTTCAGAGGCTGATTAAAAATACTCTATGGGTAAACAAAAGCTAGCACAGTCCCTCAGAATAGGCTGGAATAAGGACGTTTAAATACATCTAACAAATTTACCGATTGAACTGAAATTTGATAATGCTGGGACAATTTGATGAAACATGATACACTTGATTCTCATAGGCCAAATAAAAGCACTCTAGCGGTAAATAATTACTCACCCAATACCTTGGATAGTGTGGAGCAAGGATAATTGTCACAGAAGTCGATAATCTGGAATGATTCTGTGAAACTTGGTACGCATGCTAGTCATTAAGCGACATAAAAATATGGAGGGGTTAAATCTTCTTTAATTCATGATGAGATATGTTAGATTAACAAAAAAGATATGTAGAAATATTTATTTTGGCGAGACATGATTCATTAGTTGCTTTCGACACTCTAAATGTTAAAATTTTAATGGAAAAATGACTCTAATATTTGTAAAAAAAATACCGTATTGTGAAATGGGCCCTATCTTGCATTGTTCTGCGTTGGGTGCAGCGGTGTCTTTGAAAGACATTTAAAACATTGACCAATTAGAATGAAAGTTTTATGGTCAGGGTTCCTAACATAAGAATATGCCCTCAAAAATACTAACAATGCAAGAGGTATATGTAATACTGTATACACACATTGTACAACATGGCAGGTGACACGCTGTCTCAAGCATCCGTAATTCGGTTTCGAAGTTCCTGCAATGTTGTTGGAGGGGTTGCATACACTCGCTGTTTGATGTATCCCTACAGAAAAAAGTCCAATGTGTTCAGGTCAGGTTAACGTGGATGCCATTCCAAGAAACACCATACCCGATGACTGGTTGCTGGGATGTGTCCCGAATGTATTGTTGGACACTTGATACCTTGAGGGGAGGGGTGCCGTTGTGTTGGAACCATACATTCCGGAGGTTATTGAAAGACAAATACTCTAGTAAATCGGAAATTACGTCCTTCCTTTTCTCTTTTCTTCCGCGTTACACTTTTGGGAGCTGCGAACCAAACAAATATGTATTTAACGCCTTCTGTTTTTAACATTACTGTACGGAAGGTATCTTCTCTTACTAAATCAATGATGCTGAACAACATTTTAATTGACTTTTCCCCCTTATATCGTACCGTTTTTGAGATAAGAACAGTAACTCCGAATTTTGCCGCCAGGTGGCACTGTTAGCGGTTTTCTTCCAGAGCGCATCCCAAATTTACTATACCTAGATACCCTTTTATGACTATAGCTCATGCCGTTCAGAAATTATTGGGGTGACAACGGACTTTACCGCGCACATTGTATATGAAACACTGTAAAGTTTCTTCATCATCCGACAGATCATTATAAAAAACGATCATATACGCGACATATCTGATTCAAACGTAATCACCAAAGTCATCGAACGCAAATTTTTCTACACAGAGTGATTTCAAAACAAGATGAACCGAACGTGAAAAGATATTCTTACCAACCATACCAAGAAAATTTCTAAATCCCAGTTTGCAGCTGACAACTTAGCACACATGCTTTTCAAAGCCTATTAGACCGCTTTGATACTGAATGTTTTTTTAGACGTTCGCCAATTTTACGTGCATGATTTGCATTTTAATTATTCAAAATTGCATTTGTCCTTTTTTTGTGAGACACTTTTATTATGGCTTCTAAACGAAAAAGAGTTGTTTCGATAGAGATTCGACCGATTTATATGTAGATTTCGATTCTTGAAGAGTAACTAACTGAAATTACGGATGATAAAATAAATCATAAGGATAGTCGATACATTGCAGAAGCATCTTTGAAATACATTGAAGAACATTAAGAGGATGCCATAAGTACTGACGTGGTATGTTGCATGAGGTGGAGTGATATAAAATCTAGAAAACATTGATTTAAAGAAAGGGAGTTTCCTATCACAATTTTAAAAAAACTTAACTGTTTTGTTTTCATAAGTTGCATTTTACTGTGTTGTAATCTTTTATTAGGTTGTTCTTATTTCATAAAATTTTGGCGCTTTTTAAGTTATTATTTATTGGTTATATAAATTCTTTTTTTATCCTGAAACACTCTTTAGACTGAAAGATTAATTATTACTTTAATTCCTGATACAGATTGATTTACATGAAAAGTATTTCCCCTTTTTATTTTCCTAATATCCGACACTTTGTCATTTTAGACATCAGCAGTCCTCGATTGTATCGGATAACTGATATTCTACTACTCACTCAAAAGATATTAAATAACTAATATTTCCATTCCTGTTTACTTTTTCAAAGATGAACTTCTCCTACAAAATAATGGAACTGCTTACTCGTTCTTGTATCTTCTTTGATAAGAATGGATACGCGATTTTGAATACTATCAGAAAAAAGGATGGGGCGTTCACAATATGGAGAGCCTTGATTCGAGCTGGGAATACATTATGTAAAAAAAGGAAGGAAGATTATAATTCAAAGTATTATTTCCTGAATTTTAGAAGCTGTTGGAAATTATGAATAATAATTAAAATATAAGATTTTCAAGTTTCAATGCCCGGGTGCCTACATATGCCCATGTTCGTCTATCTGATCCCTCATGAAAGTGGTTGAATGTTTTGTGATTATTCGAATCATCAGCACCCATGTCAGATCATTACGAGAAATATTAAATACCCCTCGAGTTCCTATTTTGTGAATGGTATTCTCGGCAAATCGTAACGCAGTGTTCTTCAACTAGAGCATTCATTTGCCCCTTCAATACGTATTAATATCTGATACTGTTGGAAAATTAAATTCGTGTCGCATCATCGTTTTCGTGAGTCGCCTTGCTGATGACTACATGTTCGCTATTTAGTACTCTAGGGAAAATTAAATTCATGATGCAGCTTCATCATTGTGAGAGGGAATTTGCTTACTCCTTGAGAACCAATTCGCTATTTGGTCAGGGCAAGATTTCCCATAGGGCCAACCTAGGCCATGGCCTAGGGCACAGCCGCCGGGGGACGCTTATACAGAATAAATAACAACCAAATATGTAAAAAGAATTTCAGTATTATTTTTAAAAGACCATATAAAATGATGTTTTTGAAATTTACTCGCTTGTTCCTAGAGTATCAGTTCGATATTTGGTACAATAGACGAATGGAAATTCGTTACATAACTTCATCATCATGACGGGGCATGCTCGCTCTAGTTAGCAAATCATGCCCTAAAATAAGGTAAGGCTGATTTCCAATAAGCGATTAAGCCAGTGGTTTCAGTGATAGATTTATGGAGATGTTTATTGCCAATTTTGGGGAATCATCAGTGTTTTGAGAGTGACCTTACGTCCAAAAATACACTTTTTAGCATCTGAAATGAGATAATAATTCTTTTTGATTTATAAATAAAATTTAGAGTTTCTGTTCAATTTGTGGGAAAGGAATAACAATTCAGAAATGAACAGATCAAAATAATAATTTACTTACAGCGTTTAGTTTAAAAATAATTTATCATATATCCAAAATGATTCAAAATAATATCGAAAAAATTCAAGGACAAATCAGGCGTTTGAAAGCAAACAAAAAACACATGTGAACTTAAGGCCACAAACACTATTTAAACGTGCCAGAAGGCATTGTAAGAAGAAAATGAAGCAACAAAACAAGACTTCTTCCTTTGAGAAGTGGAGTCTTCACGAGTAACATGGAATCAAATCAAATCAAATCAATCATGCAACACATGGCAATCAAAATTATTTGTACCGTATGTCGGACGAGATATGTATGTCAGTTGTATCCGAGATACAACCTGAAATTTTGAGAAAGAGCTTTGTTCCAAGCAAAAGCTCTTTTTCAAATTCCAGTGCCTTTATTTCTGGTAAAAACTAGGAGATCCTCTTCCTGTATTATTGCTCTGCATGTGTAATTTGTGCGAAAATGAAATATAAATAAGAGTTTAATGATTGGTTGTTGCTTGTCGTCCATGCGTTACACCTTGTCTCAAAAGACGTCTAACACCTACAGAAAGCGCATGAAACCCATAGAAATACTATCCTATGGAACGCGCATCGCTATCGCCGAGCTGAAGCAAAGAGGATACGAACACACGACGACGTTACGACGAAAGGTGCAGGTGTGACGCGACGTAGGATCCCATGTGTTCTTTAATGGAGCAGTCCATACTAGCGCGACAAAGTTATGTAACCGGCTCCCGCCGCGCGCGTTCCATGCTTGATCTCCGGTTTTGACGGCAAATCATCACATGCTCCCATTGTAACGAATGACGGTGTTCATACGTGTTATTTTACGGAAGAATTTTCGTCTTACCTTTATGTCAGCTCCACGAATAATCTGTTTTTTGAAATTAAGATAAAATCAGGTTAATTCCTTTTTCACTTTTTGAAGATAACTTCCGAAAATATAAGTACATTGTAATTTTTTTTGTAATACTTTATTTAAAACTATAATTATAAACATTTTATTTAACTAATAGTTCTGTGAACTGTAGACCTCGCTGTCCCCAAATAAAAAAAATCTAAGATTTTCTCTTCGTCGCATTTTTTAAAAGCTTAACAAATGTTATTCATTGTGAAGACAGCATTGTTTGTATAGACACCGGTTAACATAGTTTGACACTCAAGGAGATACACTGGTGTAAAAAAGTTTAGCACAATTATTATGGGACCACAAATTGGAGGTTAATACGGATAAAATGTTTCGCAATATGTTGAAATAGCAAAACATCTCTAGCTCTTTTCCTTCGCTTATCTTTAAGCGGCATATCAAAATATTTTGAAAAAGATGGCACCAAAAATTCACAGAGAAATATTGAATCCTTAAATTGTTTTTTTAAAAAATATCATCGAGAAAATTTCACTATTAAATAGGCATCAAATTAAAATATTTTTTTCCAACTCACTTCATTCGAACTAAGAAGATGGAACTCAAAATAATTTGGTGATAAATATTACAATTTGGCAAAGAAATATATATAAGCGAAAAGTTGTCGTTGCTCTGAAGATCAGGCGATTTATAAGACAGGCGAAATTATTTTGGCGAGGTCTAATTTCTTGGCGAAAAGCGTCTGATAATGCGATTTACGCTTAACATTTATAAAGAAATTTTTAAAGTTTTTAAATTGGTTACTGCTTTATAAAGGGTAAAAAGGAAATGATTTAGATGGTAATTGTGTTTAAAAATAAATTTAGAACTAAAAGACAGCCAAAGATTATTAAAACAGGTAACGTTTACTTAGCGAAAAGGTGATAACGATACACAGCGATACATAGCCATAAGCGAACTGTGTTTATTTATAACCCTGATGTCATTTTTTAATTTTTGGTTGCCACTCACTCTTTTATTACGAATTAATATAATCATTATATATATAACTGAAATAATTATTTTATTACCGAATTAAATAAATAGAAATAAAACATATACACTGTTTCCTTTTGCTTCAAGAAATATTTCTACCAAACTTGAAGGAAATCGAACAAGGCATTTGGTCGTAATCGCGTAACAAACAAACACACAGACAAGTGAAAAATTCAGGAGTTAAAACGTAGACCTCGCTTCGCTCCGTCAATAATAATACTTAATTAAACTGTTTTATTATATATGCATATTCACATTTTATTTAAAAAAATTTCTGTAATAGTCATTCTGTGAAGAAATGCTTTTGCTGAAATTTCAGCTTGGCGATAGCGATGCGCGTTCCATAGGGTGGTATTTCTATGAGTCTCATGCGCTTTCTGTAGGTGTTAGACGTCTTTTGAGACAACGTGTAACGCATGGACGACAAGTAACAACCAATCATTAAACTCTTATTTATATTTTATTTCCGTACAAATTACACATGCAGAACAATAATACAGGAAGAGGGTCTCCTAGTTTTTACCAGAAATACTGGCATTTGAGAAGGAGCTTTTGCTTGGAACAAAGCTCTTTCTCAAAATTTCAGGCTGTATCTCGGATACACCCTGCTGCCTGCATTACTCGTTCTTCTAACTCGTCCGACATACGGTACAAATAAATTTGATTGCCATGTGTTGCATGATTGATTTGATTTGATTTGATTGCATGTTACTCGTGAAGACTTCACTTCTCAAAGGAAGAAGGCTTGTTTTGTTGCTTCACTTTCTTATTACAATGCCTTCTGGCACGTTTAAATAGTGTTTGTGGAGTTCACATGTGTTTTTTGTTTGCTTTGAAACACCTGATTTGTCCTTTAATTTTGTCGATGTTATTTTGAATCATTTTGTATATATGATAAAATATTTTTAAGCTAAACGCTATAAGTCAATTATTATTTTGATCTGTTCATTTCTGAATTTTTATTCCTTTCCGAAAAATTGAACAGAAACTCTAAATTTTATTTATAAATCAAAAAGAATTATGATCTCATTTCAGATGCTAAAAAGTATATTTTTGTACGTAAGGTACTCAAAACACTGATGATTCTCCCAAATTGGCAATAAACATCTCCATGGATCTATCAATGAAACCACTGGCTGAAACCTTTATTGAAAATGATTCTTACCTTATTTTGAGGCATGATTTGCTCACTAGAACGAGCATGCCTTCTCATGATGATGTAATTATGCCACGAAATTCGTTTCGTCTATTGTACCAAATATCGAACTGATACTTTAGGAACAAGCGAGTAAATTTCAAAAACACCCTTTTTATGGCCTTTTCAAAATAATGCTAAAACATTTTTAAATTTCTAAAACATTATTTTATATGGACTTTTCAAAGTAATATTCTAATTCTTTATACATATTTGGTTATTATTTCTTCTGTATAAGCTTCCCCCGACGGCTGTACCCTAGGCCATGACCTAGATTGGCCCTATGGGAAATCTGGAACTGACCAAATAGCGAATTGGTACTCAAGGAGTAAGCAAATTTCCTCTCACAATGATGAAGCTACATCGTGAATTCAATTTTCCCGAGAGGAATAAATAGCCAATATGTAGTATTATGTGTATTATTATATATGCATATTCACATTTTATTTTCTTAAAAAGTTCTGTAACAGGCGTTTTGTGAAGAAATGCTTTTGCTGAAATTTGTATTTGCGAGAATATGAGACGACGTTTTTCCCCTATTAAATAATATCATAATTGGCACTCGCTTTATGTTCTGAATCCCACTGAGAGATTAATTAAACTGGTCGCCTATTCATTAATTGCATCAAGTGTTCATCTACTTACAAAGAAATTTTCTTTCTTTTTTTTTACTGTAAGGAAGATGCACCAATTTTAATTTGCCTTTTTAATAATTAAAAGTGCATTTTATAAAAAGTTAATTACTCCGTTCTGAAGGTAAATAACCTACAAAAAATTCAACTACTTGTTTTTAGTTAAAATTATTTCTCCATCACAGTGCAGTAAACAATGTCCAGGAAGTCCTAATTCGGCGACATTACCCTAATATATTCAATGATGTGAATTTTATTGTTGTGCAGGTTTTCCTTAATATTTTACAAATTTTAGAATATATTTTTATGTATACATTGCAAAAAAGCAAAATAATTTTTTAAACTAAACGGTTGAAAATATTTTAATATTTTTCGAAAAATGTGACCTGAGAATCACAAATAAAAATATATTGAAAGATAATTTTTCTCATTCCTAGCCTTTGTAGTGTATGAAAATGCTTAATTTTTAAAGCTATAATTTTACCATAAAACAACATAAGCAATGATCATCATGAATTTTTCTAGTGTTTAAAAATAAATCAAAATTGAATTTTTATCAAAATAAAATTATTTTAAATTCAATTACATGCCTACTATTTATTAGGATAAGCAGAATATTCATCGGATATTCTATAATTGATGATAATATCATTTGAAACGCCAGAAAACAAATTATAAACTAATGTGTGTTATCCTGAATTCAGTCGAGAATTTTATGAAGCAGTTCCATTCAATATAAAGTATAAAATTTTTATTCATTATATGCAATGATTCATCCTTCGATGGGAGCTCTTCAAATAAATCCTTCATTCGAATAAATCATCATTTCTGAGCCACTTATCTTACTCACCGACAGAATGATTAAAGCAAAATGTGGGTGCCAAAGCCGAATATGCATCACCACACTGCAGACGAGTAGTTAGACACCCCGTTTGAACACCACCGACACGTTTCAAACTCTCAGTCGAGTTCGCCGTAACCGCTGCGTGTGTACCTAAACTGGTTTTTATCACGTGACTAGTAAACTCCAGCTATTCTTCCCCACTGTATTTTCTTTGTTATTCTACGGGAATCTTTCTTGAAGAGCTGCCGTAACTTATAAAAAATGGTCAAAATCTGCTGTGTTTTTTTGTAATTAGAGATTCATTAAAGGAGGACCAATAACGTTTCATTGGTAAGTAAATTTTATTATTTTTGTATATCTTTTCTCGAAAAGGCGACTCACGAAAACAATGATGCGACACGAATTTAATTTTCCAACAGTGTGAAATATTGATACGTATTGAAGGGGCAAATGAATGCTCTAGTTGAAGAAAACTGCGTCACGATTTGAAGAGAATACCATTCACAAAATAGGAACTCGAGTTGTATTTAATATTTCTCGTAATAATCTGACATGGGTGAGGATGATTCGAATAATCACAAAACATTCAACCACTTTCATGAGGGATCAGACTCACGAACATGGGCATATGTAGGCACCCGGGCAGTGAAACTTGTAAATCATATATTATAATTATTATTCATAATTTGGAACAACTTCTAAAATTCAGGAAATAATACTTTGAATTGTAATCTCCCTTTTTTTTCCAGAATGTATTCCCAGCTCGAATCAAGGCTCTCCATATGGTGAATGCCCCATCCTTTTTTCTGACAGTATTCAAAATCGCGTATCCATTCTTATCAAAGAAGATACAAGAACGAGTAAGCAGTTTCATTATTTTGTAGGAGAAGTTCATCTTTGAAAAGTCGAAAAAGTAAACAGGAATGGAAATATTAGTTATTCCATATATTTTTTGAATTAGTAGTAGGATATCAGTTATCCGAAAAAATCGAGGACTGCTGATAAAAGGACAAAGTGTCGGATATTAGGAAAATAAAAAGAGGAAATAGTTTTCCTGTAAATCAATCTGTATCATGAATTAAAGTTAATATATTTCAGTCTAAAATTTATTTCAAGATAAAAACAGAATTTATATCACCAATAAATAATAATTTAAAAAGCAGCAAAAATTTAATGAAATAAGAACAACTTAATAAAAGATTACAACACAGTAAAATGCAACTTATAAAAACAAAACAGTTATGTTTTTTTTAAAAAAATGTGATAGAAAGCTCCTTTCCTTTAAATCAATGTTTTCTAGATTTTATATCACTCCACCTCATGCAAAATATCACGTCAGTACTTTCGGGATCCTCTTATTGTTGTTCAATGTATTTCAAAGATGCTTCTGTGATGTTTCGACTATTCTTATGATTTATTTTATCATCCGTAATTTCATTTAGTTACGCTTCAAGAATCGAAATCTACATCGAACCTACATATAAATGGATTGAATCTAAATGGAAACAACTCTTTCTCGTTTAGAAGCCATAATAAAAAAGTCTCACCAAAAAGCACAAATGCAATTTTAAATAATTAAAATGCAAAAACATGCACGAGAAATTGGCGAACGTTTAAAGAAAACATTCAGCATCAAAGAGGTCTAATCGGCTTAGAAAAACATGCGTGCTGTGCTGTCAGCTGCAAATTGGGATTTAGAAATTTGCTTGGTATGGTTGGTAATAATATCTTTTCACGTTCGGTTCATCTTTTCTTGAAATCTCTCTGTGCAGAAAAATTTGCGTACGTTTACTTTGGTGATTACGTTTGAATCAGATATGTCGCGTATATGATCGATTTTTATAGTGATCTGTCGGATGATAAAGAAACTTTAAAGTGTTTCATTTACAATATGCGCGGTAAAGTCTGTTGTCACCCCAATAATTTCTGAACGGCACGAGCTATAGTCATAAAAGTGGTATCTAGGTATAGTAAAGTTGGGATGCGCTCCGGAAGAAAACCGCTAACAGTGCCACCTGTCAGCAAAATTCGGAGTTAGAGTTCTTATCTCAAAAACGGTACGATATACGGGGGAAAAGTCAATTACAAAGATATTCAGCAGCATCGATTTAATATGAGAAGATACCTTCCGTACACTAATGTTAAAAATGGAAGGCGTTAAATACATATTTGTTTGGTTTGCAGCTCCCAAAACTGTAACGCGGCATAACACGGAAGAAAAGAGAAAATGGAAGGACGTAATATCCGATTTTCTGGAGGATTTGCTGTTGAGTGACCTCCGGAATGTATGGTTCCAACACAACGGCACCCCTCCCCACAAGGTATCAAGTGTCCAACATTACATTATTACATTCGAAACAAATTCCATCAAGAAGTCATCGGGTATGGTGGTTGCGTAGAATGGCCTCCACGTTCACCTGACTTGAACCCATTGGACTTTTTTCTGTACGGATGCATCAAACAGCGAGTGTATGCAACCCCTCCACCAACACTGCAGGAACTTCGAAACCGTATTACGGATGCTTGTGCCAGCATGTCACCTGCCATGTTGTACAATGTGCAGCGGGAAGTGCAGTCTCGTGTCCAGATGTGTATGGTTGCTGAAGGACACCATTTTGAGCATGAAATAGTCTCATTTCCAGCAAGTGCTGTTTTCTTGAACGCAATCAAAAAAATGTGCGTTTTGTGCTTTTCATTTGTAGCACTTTTGTGCGCAAGATATTTTTTGTAATAAATCGAAATGCTGAGTAACTTTGTAATTGACTTTTTCCCCGTATTTCTTACCGTTTTTGTGATAAGAAAGCTAACTCCGATTTTTGCCGCCAGGTGGCGCTGTAATCGGTTTTCTTGCGTAGCGCATAGCATCATTACTATACTTAGACCCCACTTTTATGAGTATAGCTCTTGCCGCTCAGAAATTATTGGGGTGACAACGGACTTTTTCGGACACACTGTATAATATGTGTGTAAATAAAAATGTCGTATTTGACATATAGTATCAAATGTTGCACAAGCCGAGTTCATTAATTTCTGGTGCAGTTTTAAACCAGTTTTTACTTTCTTGTATAGTGAACTAGCAGAGTACCTGGCGTTGCCCGGTCTTTCATAATAAACATAATGTTTATTAATATAGCTTTTTTGTGGGAATATTTCTATTTTTTTATGAAATGATTCTTTAATTAATAGTACAGAAGGTTTCTTTTCTTTATATATCGTAGTACACAGTATCACATATACCTCTTGCATTGTTAGCCAATTTTTGAGGGCATCTTATTAATTTAGGAGCCCTGACCATAAAAGTTTCATTCTAATTGATCAATTTTTTTAAATGTCTTTCAAAGACACCGCTGCACCCAACGCAGAATAATGCAAGACAGTGCCCATTTCACAATACGGCATTTTTTAAAAAAGATTAGTCATTTATCTATTAAGATTTCAACATTTAAAGTGTCGAAAGCAACTAATGAATCATGTCTCGCCAAAATAAATTTTTCTACATATCTCGTTTGTCAATCTTAAATATCTCATCATCGATTAAAGAAGATTTAACCCATCCATAATTTTATGTCGGTTAATGAGGGACATGCGTACCAAGTTTCACAGAATCGCTCCAGATTATCGACTTTTGTGGCAATCGCACTTTATCCTTGTTCCACACTATCCAAGGTATTGGGTGAGTAATTATTAACCTCTAGAGTGCTTTTATTTGGCCTATGAGAATCAGGTGTATCATGTTTCCTCAAATTGTCCCAGCATTATCAAATTTCAGTTCAATTGGCAAATTTGTTAGATGTATATAAACATCTTTATTCCAGCCTATTCTGAGGGATTGTATTAGCTTTCGTTTACCCATAGAGTATTTTTAATCAGCGTCTGAAAAACATTTGTACTGAATTTCATTAAAAATCACCCTATCCCTACTGAACATCAGGTCAATAGGCCCAAGAATTTACATATATTTCGATGATTTTTTCCCACTCTTCTTTGAGGAATTGGGTTAGAGTTTATTCAACCAAACACTAATTTTAGTCAGATTATGAGGAATATATGCACCTAGTGACATTTTGCCTTGTCTATATCAGGTTTCATTCCAATTTATGCATTTAATAAATGTATTTCAAATACTTTTCCACAAGCTAACCTGACGGATTTGATTAGCGTTTATATACTCCTTTAGAATTTTTAGTTGTCTAGTTAAAAGTATGTGTTCGAAATTTCATCAATATCGCTGAAGCCAACAAAATCGTCAAGCGTGGCAATCATTTGCTACATGTTTTTGGAGACTTTGTCCCACTCTTTCCTGGGGGACTGGATTAGGGCTCATTACCCCTACAGTACTTCAAATCGGCTAATGAGTAACCTGTGTACCAAGTTTCATCAAATTTGGTCCAGCCATTCGGAAGTGATGTTGGAACAAATATATATACATACATACGTTGAGTTTTTTATATATAGTTATACACAAAAAAAACACAATGTAACCATATTTTTGCCAAATCTGTACCTTTTCACCAATGTTTACAAGCTGTAATTATAAACTGCTATTAATTCTGTTCAAATGCTTTTTCAGGTATTTGTGCATCCCAATGATCAGTGGAAGAGTTTACATTCCGTAATACCACCCGAAGTTCTTCCAGAAGAATATGGCGGAAAATTAAAATTTGATTCTTGCATCAACCTCCTGGAAGATATTGAAGAATTAGAAGACTATTTTCACGAAATATTTAAGTTTGGTTACCTTAAAACTAAAGCAGGTCGCGAGTCTTTTAGACCCATTTGTCGGAAAAATTGAAAACTTTCAACGTGCGAAGAAGGAAATAAAAAGAGTGACATTGAAGTGCCTACATATTTATAATCATCATTTACACATTTGCAATTTTGACTTTATTTAGTTGCATTTATGCTTTATAAAAAAACTTCTGGGATACAATTATGTCAATAAAAGATTTGAAAAAAAAGAAATGCAGAGGGAATTATTTTCATCTATTTTAGAATTCACCTGTTAGTATCACGAATTTCTTATAATTTTCCTAGGAAACCTGTATTTAACTAACGAAAACAATCAAATGGTAATTCTTAGATTGTAAACATTGAATATCTATAAGAAAAATTCCAAATTCATTCCTTATTTGAAAATACCAAACAAATTAGAACACCAATCCATGTCCCTGAATATAGAAATGACTACTCGGGGGGGGGGGGGGGGGCCCCCATTAAGTTTGTGGGAAGCCGCCGGATAGGGAAGCAGGTTCTCGCTTCTGCTGGGAATAATTAATGGTGAGATTCGAGTTGCCTCCCTCCAGTGATAGTAAGTACGTCCTCCGGGAGGTGTAGGGCCGTGGCCGGTGATGGCAACTAGTACTCCGGCCTCAGTACTCGAGCTAATGCAGAGCCTCTCATGCAATAGTTCATGGATGCCTTAGCAGGACAGGGGTAACTCCGTTCGTGTACATAGAAATATTCAAATCCATAATCAGTCGACTGGACGTCTAGAAGAAACAGGTGTAAAAATAAATTTAGCTAAAATTGTTTTCATAAACACATTTTTATTAGTGTATACTAAATAGCAGATTTTTTTATTTTAATTATTTTCTAATTTCTAATCTTGAAATATGTTGTAATAAAACCCGCTATTGCGTGGCACCACTGGTACGGGATATAAATTTAATTTAATTAATGATTAACAGATATTTAAGATATAGAAATTATCAAAGTAGTGTATTGTCATTGAAAATTCGCAAGTGTACAGAATTTCAATCCTCTATCACAAGAGTGAAATATCGATAAGAAATTTCATCTTCACAAACATGAAACATGTGCGATTAAATAAAGGGTTTAGAAAGGAATTTAATTGAGTTACAAAAGCGCATGAGATTAAAAGATAGATATAAAAATCAAAAATACTAATTAGGAATAAAACTATATAAAAAGCATAAATAAAACACAAATATTAACGCAAAAAATACGTACCTAAACATAGAAAAAGATAAAAATACAAGAACATTCTACACACAAAGAGAAAACAACTCATACTAAAATGTAAGAAGAGGAAAAATTGAGGAAGAATATCAAAACAAAATTACAGTGAAAGTTAACAAAACTGAGAAAATGACGGCTAAATTTCTAATGGGGAGATAAGCTGACAACTAACATGCATAGTTCGATTACTATTATGTATTCTTGCCCTTGGAATGAAGGTATATGCCATTTTCTAGAAGCAAGCTAACTGAAATGCGACTCTGGTTTCTTCATAAGCCAAGAGGATTAAGTATATACTCTATTGCATAAATTTCAGCGACGGCAAATTTTAAAGAATGGGGGGAAGGAGAACCATAAATACTCTATGGATTAATCTTAATTAACAATTTACAATGATAATAACATATGAGATATGTAGAAATATTTCTCTTCTCGAGACATGATTCATTAGTTGCTTTCGACACTTTAAATGTTAAAATTTTAATGGAAAAATGACTCAAATATTTCTAAAAAAATACCGTATTGTGAAATGGGCCCTATCTTGCATTCTTCTGCATTGGGTGGAGCGGAGTCTTTGAAAGACATTTAAAAAATTAACCAATTAGAATGAAAGTTTTATGGTCAGGGTTCTTAACATAATAAGATGCCCTCAAAAATAGGCTAACAATACAAGAGGTATATGTAATACTGTATAATATGATATATAAAGAAAAGAAACCTTCTGTACTATTAATTAATGAATAATTTCATGAAAAAATAGAAATATTCTCACAGAAAAGCTATATTAATAAACATTATGCTTATTATAAAAGACTGGGAAACGCCTGGTACTCTGCTAGTTCACTATACAAGAAAGTAAAAACTGGTTTAAAATGTGCACCAGAAATTAATGAACTCGGCTTGTGCAACATTTGATAATATGAATCAAATCCGACATTTTTATTTACATACATATTTAAACAGTGTTCCTCTAAAGTCCGTTGCCACCCCTATAAATTCTGCACGGCAAGAGCTATAGTCAAAAATGTGGTGTCTAGGTATAGTAAAGTTGCAATGCGCTACGCAAGAAAACCGCTTACAGCGCCACCTGGCGGCAAAATTCGGAGTTAGCGTTCTTATCTCAAAAACGGTAAAAAATACGGGAAAAAAGTCAATTACAAAGTTGTTCAGTATTATCGATTTATTACAAAAAAATATCTTGGGCACAAAAGTGATACAAATGAAAAGCACAAAACACACATTTGTTTTATCGCGTTCAAGAAAATAGCACTTGCCGGAAATGAGACTCTTTCATGCTCAAAATGGTGTCCTTCAGCAACAATACACATCTGGACACGAGACTGCACTTCCCGCTGCACATTGTACAACATGGGAGGTGACACGCTGGCACAAGCATCCGTAATACGTTTTCGAAGTTCCTGCAGTGTTGGTGGAGGGGTTGCATACACTCGCCATTTGATGTATTCCCACAGAAAAAAGACCAACGGGTTCAGGTCAGGTGAACGTGGAGGCCATTCTACGCAACCACCACACCCGATGACTTGTTGCTGGGATGTGTACCGAATGTAATGTTGAACAATTGATACCTTGTGGGGAGGGGCGCCTTTGTGTTGGGAAAATACATTCCGGAGGTCACTTAACGGCAAATCCTCTAGAAAACCGTGTATTACGACCTTCCTTTTCTCTTTTCTTCCGCGTTATACAATTTGGGGAGTTGCGAACCAAACAAATATGTATTTAATGCCTTCTATTTTTAACATTAGTGTACGGAAGGTATCTTCTCATATTAAATCGATGATGCTGAGCAACTTTGTAATTGACTTTTTCCCCGTATATCGTACCGTTTTTGAGATTAGACCGCTAACTCCGAATTTTGCCGCCAGGTAGCGCTGTAAGCGGTTTTTTTGCGTAGGACATCACAACTTTACTATACCTAGATTCCACTTTTATGACAATAGCTCTTGCCGTTCAGAAATTATTGGGGTGACAACGGACTTTAGCGGGCACACGGTATATGAAACATTTTATAGTATCTTGATCATCCGACAGATCATAATAAAAATCGATCATATGCGCGACATATCTGATTCAAACATAATCAACAAAGACATCAAACGCAAATTTTTCTACATAGAGTGATTTTACAAAAAGATGAACCGAACGTGAAAAGATGTTAGTACCAACCATACCAAGCAAGTTTCTAAATCCCAGTTTGCAGCTGACAGTACAGCACGCATATTCTTCTAAGCCGATTATACCTCTTTGATACTGAATGTTTTCTTTAAACGTTCGCCAATTTTTCGTGCATGTTTTTGCATTTTAATGATTCAAAATTGCATTTGTGCTTTTCTGTGAGAATCTTTTATTATGGATTCGAAACGAAAAAGAGTTGTTTCGATTTAGATTCAATCCATTTATATGTAGGTTCGATGTAGATTTAGATTCTTGAAGAGTAACTAAATGAAATTACGGATGATAAAATGACTCATAAGGATAGTCGAAACATTACAGAAGCATCTTTGAAATACATTGAAGAACGATAAGAGGATGCCATAAGTACTGACGTGGTATGTTGCATGAGGTGGAGTGATATAAAATCTAGAAATTATTGATTTAAATCAAAGGAGCTTGCTATCACAATTTTTTTAAAAAAATACATAACTGTTTTGTTTGTATAAGTTGCATTTCACTGCGTTTCATTCTTTGATTAAGTTGTTCAAATTTCATTAAATTTTTTGTGCTTTTTAAATTATTATTTATTGGTTATATAAATTATGTTTTTATCCTGTAAGACGCTTTAGACTGAAAGATGAATTATTACTTTAATTTATTATACAGATTGATTTACATGAAAAGTATTCCCTCTTTTTATTTTCCTAATATCCGACACCTTGTCCTTTCATCAGCAGTCCTCGATTCTGAAGGATAACTGATATTCTAATACTCATTCTAAAGATATTGAATAACTAATATTTCCGTTCCTGTTTACTTTTTCAGAGATGAACTTCACCTACAAAATAATGAAACTGCTTACTCGTTCTTGTATCTTCTTTGATAAGAATGGATACGCGATTTTGAATACAGTCAGAAAAAGGGATGGGGCGTTCACTATATGGACTACTGGGAATACATTCTGGGAAAAAAAGAAGGGAGATAATAATTCAGAGTATTATTTTTTCTGAATTTTAGAAGTTGTTCCAAATTATGAATAATAATTATAATATGTGGTTTACAAGTTTCACTGCCCGGGTGCCTACATATGCCCATGTTCGTGAGTCCGACCTAGGCCGTTGCCTAGGGCACAGCCGTCGTGGGGACGCTTATACAGAAGAAATAACAACCAAATATGTATAAAGAATTTCAGTATTATTTTGAAAAGTCCATATAAAATGATGTTTTTGAAATTTACTCGGTTGTTCCTAGAGTATCAGTTCGATATTTGGTACAATAGATGAAACGAAATTCGTGATATAACTTCATCATCATGAGAGGGCATGCTCGTTCTAGTTAGCAAATCATGCCCCAAAATAAGGTAACGCTGATTTCCAATAAGGAATTAAGCAAGTGGTTTCATTGATAGATTAATGGAGACGTTTAGTGCCAATTTTCGAGAATTATCAGTGTTTTGAGAGTGACCTTACGTCCAAAAATAGAATATAAATAAGAGTTAAATGATTGGGTGTTACTTGTCATCCTTGCGTTATACCTTGTCTCAAAAGACGTCTAACACCTACGGAATGCGCATGAAACCCATAGAAATACTATCCTATGGAACGCGCATCGCTATCGCCGAGCTGAAGCAAAGAGATACAAACACACGACGACGATACGACGAAAGGTGCAGGTCTGACGCGACGTATGATCTCGTGTTCTTTAATGGAGCTGTTCACACTAGCGCAACAAAGTTATGTAACCGGTTCCCGCCGCGCGCGTACCATGCTTGCGCTCCGGTTTTGACGGCAAATCATCACATGCTCCCATTGTAACGAATAACGGTGTTCATACGTGTTATTTTACGAAAGAATTTTCTTCTTACGTGGATGTCAGCTCCACAAATAATCTGTTTTTTGAAATTAAGATAACATGAGGTTAATTCCTTTTCACTTTTTCAAGATAACTTCCGAAAATATAATTACATTTTAATTTTTTTTGTAATACTTCATTTAAAATTATAATTATAAACATTTTATTTAACTAATAGTTCTGTGAACTGTAGACCTCGCTGTCCCCAAATAAAAAAAATCTAAGATTTTCTCTTCATCGCATTTTTTAAAAGCTTAACAAATGTTATTCATTGTGAAGTCAGCATTGTTTGTAGAGACACCGGTCAACATAATTTGACTTTCCAGGAGATACACTGGTGTAAAAAAGTTTAGCACAATTCTTATGGGACGACAAATTGGAGGTTAATACGGATAAAATGTTTTGCCATATGCTAAAATAGCAAAACATCTCTAGCTCTTTTACTTCACTTATCTTTAAACGACATATCAAAATATTTTGAAAACGATGGCACCAAAAATTCACAGAGAAATATTGAATCCTTAAATTGGTTTTTTAAAAATTATCATCGAGAAAATTTCACTATTAAATAGGCATCAAATTAAAATATTTTCTTCCAATTCACTTAGTTCGAACTAAGAAGATGGAACTCAAAATAACTTGGTGATAAATATTAAAATTAGGCAAAGAAATATATATAAGCGAAAATTTGTCGTTGCTATGAAGATCAGGCGATTTATAAGACAGGCGAAATTATTTTGGCGAGATCTTATTTCTTGGCGAGAAGCGTCTGATAATGCGATTTAGGCTTAACAATTATAAACAAATTTTTAAAATTTTTTTAAATTGGTTACTGCTTCATATAGGGTAAAAAAGAAATGATTTAGATGGTAATTGTGTTTAAATATAAATTTAGAACTAAAAGACAGCCAAAGATTATTAAAATAGGTAACGTTTATTTAGCGAAAAGCGGATAACGATACACAGCGATACATAGCCATAAGCGAACTGTGTTTATTTATAACTCTGATGTCATTATTTTAATTTTTGGTTGCCACTCACTCTTTTATTACCAATTAATATAATTATTATACATAATTAAAATCATTATTTTATTACCGAATTAAAATAAATAGAAATAAAACATTTACACTTTTTTCTATTGCTTGAAGAAATATTTCTACCAAAGTTGAAAGAAATCGAACAAGGCATTTGGTCCTAATCGCGTAACAAACATACACGCAGACAAGTGAAAAATTCAGGAGTTAAAACGTAGACCTCGCTTCGCTCCGTCAATAATAATGCTTAATTAAACTGTTTTATTACATATGCATATTCACATTTTATTTTAAAAAATTTCTGTAATAGTCGTTCTGTGAAGAAATGCTTTTGCTGAAATTTCAATTCGGTGATAGCGATGCGCGTTCCATAGGAAAGTATTTCTGTGAGTCTCATGCGCTTTCTGTAGGTGTTAGACCACTTTTGAGACAACGTGTAACGCATGGACGACAAGTAACAACCAATCATTAAACTCTTATTTATATTTCATCTCCGTACAAATTACACATGCAGAGCAATAATACAGGAAGAGGGTCTCCTAGTTTTTACCAGAAATACTGGCATTTGAGAAAGAGATTTTGCTCCGAAGAAAGCTCTTTCTCAAAATTTCAGGTTGTATCTCGGATACACCCTGCTGCCTGCATTACTCGTTCTTCTAACTCGTCCGACATACGGTACAAATAATTTTGATCGACATGTGTTGCATGATTGATTTGATTTGATTGCATGTTACTCGTGAAGACTTCAATTCTAAAAGAAAGAAGTCTTGCTTGGTTGCGTCACTTTCTTATTATAATGCCTTCTGGCACGTTTAAATAGTGTTTGTAGAGTTCACATGTGTTTTTTGTTTGCTTTCAAACACCTGATTTGTCCTTTAATCTTGTCGATGTTATTTTGAATCATTTTGTATATATGATAAATTATTTTTAAGCTAAACGCTATAAGTCAATTATTATTTTGATCAGTTCATTTCTGAATTTTTATTCCTTTCCCACAAAGTGAACAGAAACTCTAAATTTTATTTATTAATGAAAAAGAATTATGATCTCATTTCAGATGCTAAAAAGTGTATTTTTGTACGTAAGGTCTCTCTCAAAACACTGATGATTATCCCAAATTGGCAATAAACATCTCCATGGATCTATCAATGAAACCACTGGCTGAAACCTTTATTGAAAACCTTACCTTATTTTGAGGCATGATTTGCTCACTAGAACGAGCATGCCTTCTGATGATGATGAAATTATGCCACGAATTTCGTTTCGTTTATTGTATCAAATATCGAACTGATACTTTAGGAACAAGCGAGTAAATTTCAAAAACATCATTTTATATGGCCTTTTCAAAATAATGCTGAAACATTTTTAAATTTCTAAAACATTATTTTATATGGACTTTTCAAAATAATACTCTAATTCTTTATACATATTTGGTTATTATTTCTTCTGTATAAGCTTCCCCCGACGGCTGTACCCTAGGCCATGGCCTAGGTTGGCCCTATGGGAAATCTGGAACTGACCAAATAGCGAATTGGTACTCAAGGAGAAAGCAAATTTCCTCTCACAATGATGAAGCTGCATCATGAATTTAATTTTCCCGAGAGTAATAAATAGCCAATATGTAGTATTATGTGTATTATTATATATGCATATTCACATTTTATTTTCTTAAAAATTTCTGTAAAAGGCGTTTTGTGAAGAAATGCTTTTGCTGAAATTTGCATTTGCGAGAATATGAGACGACGTTTTTCACCAGTTAAATAAAATCTCATAATTGACACTCGCTTTATGTTCTGAATCCCACTGATAGATTAATTAAACTGGTCGCCTATTCATGAATTGCATCACGTGTTCATCTACTTACAAAGAAATTTTCTTTCTTTTTTTTACTGTAAGGAAGATGCACCAATTTTAATTTGCCTTTTTAATAATTAAAAGTGCATTTTATAAAAAGTTAATTACACCGTTCTGAAAGTAAAAAGGTACAAAAAATTCAACTACTTGTTTTTAGTTAAAATTATTTCTCCATCACAGTGCAGTAAACAATGTCCAGGTAGTCCAAATTCGGCGATCCTACCCTAATATATTCAATGATGTGAATTTCAATGTTGTGCAGTTTTTCCTTAATATTTTACAAAATTTAGAATATATTTTTATGTATACATTGCAAAAAAACAAAATAATTTTTTAAACTAAACGGTTGAAAATATTTTAATATTTTTCGAAATTACTTGAAAAATGTAACTTTAGAATCACAAATAAAAGTATATTGAAAGATAATTTTTCTCATTCCTAACCTTTGTAGAGTATGAAAATGCTTAATTTTTAAAGCTATAATTTTACTATAAAACAACATAAGTAATGATTATTATGAATTTTTATAGTGTTTAAAAATAAATCAAAATTGAATTTTCATCAAAATAAAATTATTTTAAATTCAATTACATGCTTACTATTTACTAGGATAAGCAGAATATTCATCGGATATTCTATAATTGATGATGATATCATTTGAAACGCCAGAAAATAAGTTATAAAGTAATGTGTGTTATCCTGAGTTCAGTCAAGAATTTTATGAAGCAGTTCCATTCAATATAAAATGTAAAATTTTTATTCATTATATGCAATGATTCATCCTTCGATGGGAGCTCTTCAAATAAATCCTTCATTCAACTAAATCATCATTTCTGAGTGACGTATCTCACTCACCGACATTTTGATTAAAGCCGAATGTGGGTGCGAAAGCCGAATATGCGTCGAAAGCCCTGCAGACGACTAGCCAGACGCACCGTTTTAACACCACCGACACGTTTCAAGCTCTCAGCCGAGTTCGCCGTAACCGCTGCGTGTGTATGTACCCTAAAACTGGTTTTTATCACGTGACTAGTAGACTTCAGCGATTCTTCCCCACTGAATTTTCTTTGTTATTCTACGGGAATCTTTCCTGAAGAGCTGCCGTGACTTATAAAAAATGGTCAAAATCTGCTGTGGTTTTTATGTAATGAGAAATTCATTAAAGGAGGACCAATAACGTTTCATTGGTAAGTAAATTTTATTATTTGTGTATATCTTTTCATATTATTTTATCTTTAAGATAAATTTAAATGAAAATTGGCAAGCATATTGGCGACGTCAGTGTGAGTTATTCAAGTAAAAGATTTCATAACGAATTGAAATAAAAATTGGTTAGTAAAGTATACACTCGTGATTAAACCTTTGGTAAATATTTTGAAAAAATTTCACAGATATAAACTTTATCTAGATATTTAAAATAATTTGGTAACAATTTCTTCCAGTATCAACAATCCGACCGATTTTGACAATTTCAGTTTAATATGAAAGCTAGCGTGTAGGTATTAGGGTGGGCCGAAAAAATTCAATTTTTTTTTCAAGTCGTAATACGGCGAAAAAGTTGCGAAGTGGGGAGATTAAAAAGGCATAACAAAGAAATAAAATGGGATTATATCTTCCGGTCGCGCATGTGTTCTAAAGTTTGTCGAAATTTTGAAAATTTCCCTTTTTCACGTTAATTTTTAACATTTTTAAATTGGACTCGTCCCGAATGTAATAGCTCAAATTCTTATGTATTAGAACCACAGAAAATATTGTTTAAATATTATTTAAATCCATCAACATCTTCCGGTCGCGCATTTCCTTCAAATTTAATAAAATTTTGAAAAAAATTTAAAAATAATGGTAGATTACAGTTCAAAGGGAAAAATACTACCAACTTACTTGGTGTTTTTTTATTTTCTTTATTAAATACAAGTTCAAATGTTTAAAAACAAATTATTTTAGACCATTAGTAATATTTACGAAAATATTTTTTTATTACTAAGTTTTTGCGTGAACAGTCTGAAGTCCAAGAAAATCGTGTTGAACATCTCCGTTTTCACTCATTCTTAGCTGAAGTTACTCTGAAATCTGATTTATGGGCGAAGTTAGACATGGTTGACCTTGACAGCAGAGTCGTTCTGATAAAACCATCTCTAGACTCAGCTCCGCAAACTTTTCCTGAGGCTTCTGTCACGAGTTTCACACATCATTCAACTGCTTTTGTGAACTGGGCATGTCTTGAATGTTATATCCCAATTAAGGACTGAGTTACTTTGAACGTGTGATTTAATCTCATCGTCACTGCTATATTTTAATAATGGGGGAGAAGATAAATCACAGTCCATCCGGTTGATTATTTCCGAGCAGTCTTGAGCCTTGAAATTTAGTTTTGGCGGCATGAATGTTCTGATAGTTGTTCACTTTTGACCTAACTGTCTCGCCTTTAGCATTCGTCGAAGTCCGAGCTCTCTTATGAGTTTCGTATTATCTTGTGTCATGGCTAGCATTAAATGTTCTGGATGAGCGAAAAAGCCATTTCGTTTGATCACAGGGTCAACAAGATTACGTAGATCTTCAGGCAGGTACCTTGAAGATTGTATTGATTGGTTCACAAGTTTTGGTCCCTCTGTAAAGTATTTACTTGTTTTAATACTAAACCACATTGGCATGTAAGACTTCAAAATAAATACAACTATTTCTTGAAGTTCAGGTGTGGGACTTTCTTCACTTGAGTACAATCTGAGAGTTCTATTTGCTGTTGTCAACCACCTCGAATGTGACAAGGGACCAGGATCTGGTACAGCCAAATCCTCTTTACCGTTTCCCGACTTCATTGCCATGGAAATATAGAGTAGATATTGCTGATCTTTATTTAGTATACTTTTGTCTATTGTGGAGATCTGACAGTCAGTACTCTTGAAGCCAATCACTGGACGTTTTCCGAAGCCACTTATCTTTTCACCGATTGGCCCTCTCATAGATTTCGGACCTGTTGATTTACCATCTAGGTTTTTAAACAGATGCCGGAAATCAGATTTCAAAGTACCTTCAGCTAAGAATGAGTGAAAACGGAGATGCTCAATTGTTCAACATGATTTTCTTGGACTTGCGATTTTACACACAAAAACAATAAAAAAAAATCTGTTTATAAATATTACTATAGGTCAAAAACAATTTGTTTTTAAACATTTAAACTTGTATTTAATAAAGAAAACAAAACAAAAAAATACACCAGGTAAGTTGGTAGAATTTTTTCCTTGAACTGTGATATAACGTTATTTGTACATTTTTTTCAAAATTTCATTAAATTTGAAGAGCGCAAAATGTTAAAAATTATCGTACAAATGTGAATTTTTCCAAATTTCGGCAAACTTTAGAGCACATGCGCGACCGGAAGATATAAACCGATTTTATTTCGTTTTTACCCCTTTTTAATCTCCCCAATTCGCAACTATTCCGCAGTATTACGACTTGCAAAAAAAACTTGACTTTTTTCGGCCCACCCTAGTAGATATGTCATCAAGGATCGCCTGCCCTCCAAGCACTCCCCCCTTTTCGAAGGAAATCGAAAAAACTCTTTCCCACTGTCATTATGGGGAAATCTTTGGACGTTTCGCCAGCAACAACCACCCAAAGGATTTCGCCATTTTCTTTACTTGAAAGCTTATGACGTCTTGATATGTCATCATGGGTCGCCTTCCTCCCACCATATATATATATATATATATATATATATATATCTTTTTGATATAAAAAAGATTAAACGATATATGTTTGGATTAAATAAAAAAGAAATAAAAGCTAGCAGAGAATTAATTATGAGTAATAAGACAGACTCAGATGGATGGGATTTGATTAGATATCTTCAAATTTATTTATAAAAAATTTAATTTATCACATAACACTTCCGATAAGAAAGACAATGAATATTGTACTTTCCTTTTTATGAACAAAAAGTATGACAAATATAAATTTTCTGCTATATTAGATAAACATATTAATTGCTTCCCTATAAAAAATATTAAAATTAAACGTGCATTTAAATATAACACACAATTAGGCAGAATGATTTTTAACTACAATAATATAAAAGAAAGTAATACGAGTGATGATTGCACGTGTTTAAATTATAATGATTTCCTGAATAAAGATCATGGACATGTAATTACTGGAGATCTGAATATTGTTGGAAATGAAAAACTTAGAGAATTAATGAGTAAAGGTACAAAGCATCGAATGGCTATAGCTAATAGTAATGAAATTATTAAAAATAAAATTAAAAAAGATATTGAGGAAATTTATATTAAATATGGCAATAAAATATAGTCTGCCTCTAGAGGCATTTAATGAATATAGACATAAAACATTATTGGATCTTTTTAACTATAATTTTAAATCTAATGATTTTATTAGATATCCTGATATTAAAAAACATATTAAAGAATTGCAAACAGATTTTGTAGTAGTCTATATAGACAAAGTGCCCAGTAATTTTGCTATAATTTGTAAATATTTTTACAAAAAAATACTTAACGATCATATTATTAATAGTGATATTTATAAAGAGACAAAATTAGGTGAAAGAGAAATTTCTAATAGAATTCAAGCCTTCCATAAAAAATTGGGAATTAATTATATTAAAAAAGTTTATCCTCACATCTTTCTTACACCAAAATTTCACAAAAGTCCTCTTAAATTTAGAAGTGTTACTAATGGCTGCAATACTTATATTAAGAAATTAGGTAAACTCTTGCAAAAATACAGACAGACAGTGATAGAGAATTTAAATAAGCAAAAAGATACAATTATAGTAAATAATAGTGTAGAGATATTAAATGTAATTAAAGATGTAGAAATAACTAGTGTACATACTTTTGACTTCCAGGATTTATTTAATAGTATAGATATTGATGATTTAACTAATACACTAGTAAATATACATAAAGATTATGATCTTAGAAACGATATTAACATTAATAATTTTAAAAATCTTATTAATCTTGTTCTAAAAGAAAATTATATCTTTTTTGATAATAAGATTTTCCATCAAATTAAAGGATTACCTCAAGGAGGCCCAGCTAGTAATAGTTTAGCAAATATTTATCTTCATTACTATGAGAAAGATTTGAATAATTATAGCCATAGTATATTATTCCGCTATATAGATGATTTAATATTATTCAATAAAGAAATTGGCCTTAAGCCACATATTGACTTCTATCCTGATTATTTAAAACTTATAAAAACTAATGGCAATAAATTAGATGCAGAATTTTTAGATCTAGATATTAAAATCATAGATAATAAATTAGTAACAGATATCTTTGATAAAAGAAATGCATTTAATTTTCAAATTAATAAATTCCCTTTTTTGGAATAGTAATCTTAGAATTTCTGTCTTCAAGAATTTAGTAAAAAATTATATAATTAGAAATAATAATTTAGTAACAGACATTGATATTAGAATTAAGAACATAAGAAATTTTTACTCCTTTGCCCAGGATTATGGATTTCCTATAGGTTTTCGAAGAGCATATATAGATAGGAAATATTTAGGTCATTTAAAATAAATCACTCATATTGGTTTATAAAAGAATATTTTTATTTATTTGTTAGTGGGATAGTGTTTTCACTTATTCTACTCGTATTGTGTAGTTTTATTCAAATTTGCCTATTGAGTTATTTATTTCAGATTTATTACATAGATGGCGCCAGAATCTTTCAAGTGAAAATTTCCTTTTTAATAGACATTTTTAACTATTTTCTTATATTTTCTAGATAACTAAATGTATTACAATTTTTAATATAGTTTTGAGAATTTTAATATAGGTATCTTAATAATTCATGATATCAAAAATTAATTATATTATTTATTCAATTATGCTGATTCATGGTAAGATTTGTGGTTGTGGCAACATGTGATGTCAATATGCATGGCGGGCTATATTGAAAGAGATGAATTCTGGTAAGTTTAAGAGGATACACAGATTAGTTTATGTTTAATGTAAAACATGGGTACTTTATTGAATTATATATTTACTGTCTTCAGTGCAATATCTTAGTGCAATATAATAATATTTACATATTTTATCCTGATTTTTAGTCGTTTATATATAGTCATGCTTTATAGTTAGGGTTAGCATAAGACTTTTCTTTCTGAATTCTTTCATTTTAGGGTAAATTACCCTGTCTGTTTTTTCAACAACAATAGTAACAGGGATGGTTTGTACAACAAAATTAATTTAACCTGGCTAAAGCTTGTCCACAGCCAAGGTGCTATTTTAATTGTTGAAAACTCCATTTACTTGGATTGCCTATTTCATTATTTTTAATAACAACAGTGTTCTTTCACTTGTTGACATATAATGTTTAAACTTGATTTTTGTTTATGGTGTCATTAGTAATTTCAATTTATTAGATTTTATTTAAAATTGATGTATTGTTCAAATAATGACTATTTGATACAGGATTTAATTCTTGTTTACTTCTGTATGTTTGTATACTGGTTTTATTTGGATTTAGATTATATATATATATATATATATATATTCCAAAATAACTTTTCTAAAACTCCAGTTTCGTTCTTTTCCCGCTTTGGAGGTATATTAAATATCTCGTTTTGGCATATTTATTACTAAAAGAAAATTTTATTCGCTTTCACGTGCCCACCGAAAATAATGACGCGTCTCCTTGGCGCTAGATTTTTCCCCTAAAACTCTTACGTAATTTATCAAAAATACCCAATATTCCCTTCGCTTTGATCACGTGTCAATATGTTATTCCCTTATCTGAGAGAATACAAGGATTTTGCTGTTCACTTTTACTTGTAACCTAAACGGAGATGCACGTATACCCACCACTATCCTATATTTTACTTAAATAGTTTGATAATAAAATAAGAAGTAGTTATTTGCTCGGCCTATTTATTTCAATGTCTACAACCACGAAAATCATTGTATATATATCGCATAAAAAAAATCAACAAGAAAAAATAGAACATATTTAAAAAAGGAAGCAGAATTTATATTTAAAACTAGAACAAAAAAATGTATTTTAATTAGCACACAATAAAATTAAAAGATGAAAAGTATTTTGTAGAAAGTAGATAAAGTTAGATAAAATTAAAACAATGTTTAAGAAGCGCGCAATTGTAGCAGCTAAACAAAAAACAATAGAAATTAAGATCATACAGAGATAGCTAAAAATAAAGAAGGTAATAAAAGTAATCCCAGAGTGAATCGAAAATTTTTAGTTAATGTCGATTGTCTCTGGGATTATTTTTATTACCTCCTTTATTTATTTTTAGCTATCTCTTTTATGATATATATATGTATATATACACGAGATATGGGAAATATATAAAATAATAACCCAGATAGCAATTTTAGTTTGCAGCAATCTTGCTCTGCAAATCTCCAAGCTTGCGACAATTTTGACACGGCAAGAGGGCAAACTTGTCACAAGCTTGCCACGTCAAGCTCATTGAAAACTATAGCAAAAAAAAGACCACGAACACAACCTCGGATTCGAACCCGCGACATATTGACCTAACCACTCAGCCAACTAAACTCTGAGAGGAGAAGATACATTGCGCTAATAGATCGTGCATCTACGATTTATTTTAAACTGTTTTCTTGATTTCATTAAAATTTTAAATTGAGTTGAGAATCTGATTTGAATTCAAAGAGTGAACGATTTTCGCTAATAATTACGTTTAGCTAGTAGAATAAATTATGAAATTAGGGTTCAAAATTAATTATTTTTAAAATGGGACAAAATGTAAGTTATTATTTTCACCAAAGATTGACTGTTTTTTACGTTTAATTTTGTTTATGAATGTTAAAATTTCAACATTAAGAAAAAGGCGATGTAGTTTTCTTTAAAGTGCGAGTTCTATATTTAGTAAAAAGATGGAGAATTTTTCAATTTTTTTTTTGATAAAAAGTTAGTTTTATAGAAATTATCATTTATTTATTGAATTAATAAAAAGGAGGACGGTCTAGGAGATGCTATGAAATACCGTATGTTTTTTAAAACAGAGACAAAGATTATCTGCAAATGTGCTGTGTCATCTTTGCAGCAAACTTGTTTTACAAGTGGGTTGGTCGATAATGCTTTGTTACTTTGCAAGAAGTTTGCCGAAAAGTTGCCACATCAAGTTTGCATGACAAGCTAATATCAAGAAAAATCAAACTTGCTGCAAGTGTACATGCTATCTGGGAATATATATAAAATGTTATGAGATATGGGTATCCTATAAATTTCATGTATGCTTATGTTAATAAAAAATGTTTAACAGCATAAATTAAAAGTCTTTTAGATTTATTTTTGATGTGATCATTTATAATGTAGTTAACAAAGATTTTAGTAAATCGCTTCATATTTAGATGGCGCCACTATATTAAGAATAAGATTGCATCATATATTCATTTATTTATTTTTAGGTACATTTCCAAAATAAATATTTCTTATTATTAAAGGTTAAATTTAATTCATATTTAATATTTTTATAGTGTTTTATTATAAGCTTAATTTAGAAATAATATTTTGAATTAAAATGTGGAACTGTTTAAAGGATAATGCTCAAGTCCTAACAATAATTATGAGTATTGAATTGGTATGTTATAAGCTACATGCTTTCTCTTTTCTAATCTTCAAAGGTTTTGGGAATTTATTTCTCTATTATTTCGTTTTTCCAACAATTGGCTTTCGCCACAAATCTATATTAATGCGACATATCAGTTCCCAAAGCTGATAAGCTTTGATTGTTGGAATTCCATTTCTGGGTTGTCTTTTTTCATAGTGTAAAAGTCGTTAATCAAACTATCTTTTGTATTTCATTTGTATGGTTATTGATAAGGTAAAAGTTTTAAGTAATAGTATTGTCGATGCTCTTCTCTACCTTGCAAACGATTTAAAACTTATGGAATTTTAGGGTTGCGAAAAAACAGTAGAATTTTTAAAGATGTTTAACAATTTCCTTTCATCCTCAACAGTAGGATTTTTTTAAGTAAGGGTCTTTTCTGGTGAAAATAAAAAAAATCATCTTTTTTTCGATGGCACAGAATTATATTAAAGAATTAAAAGTAAAAGCAGGTGTCCATCGATTTTGTCCAGCAATCGAAAATTTGTTTTTTTAATTTTTAGTTTGCATTAAAAGTATTGAAGGCGTATATGACGTTCTGATTGAAAAAAGAAAACCTTAAATTTCTTGTTAACTTACAAAATTTCATAAGGCCATTTGGAATTCTTTTTCAGCGCAATATGGGGAAGTTTCAACAATAATCCTACCTCTAAGCAGTTTAAGGCTGCACATATACGTTTATTATGCCAGACCAATTTTCCTTTTTTCTTGGATATTGTGTTGCATTAGACAATACGAGCGTCTTCGAACTATCTTCGTCTAATACTTTAAAACTACTACTTCGTCTAATACACCAAAAAAATAAACAGATACTTTAATTTCGATTCTAATAATGAATCAGTAAGTGAAATAAATATAGATGATTCTGTTAGAAGCTTCACCATCTTATGTATATATGTAGATGACGTAGTAATTTATATAGCTGGCTTCGTAGCTAGGAAACTAAAAAGTGCAATAAAATTTTCCCATTGTTCAATAGCCATACGCCAAGAAGCAGCTGCTTTTATTACACGGACGTATAGGGGTTCTCTAATATGCCCAAATAAGGATATTGTTGACATTTGCAGAGCAGCCGAAGAAAGCTTAGACGTGCTCAGGCTCAAGACAATCTGAGAAAAAACACTTAATGAATATATTAATTACTTATACGATACTGGACGTTGAAAAAAAACATATTTACTGATCTCTCGTATCATATTATAAATCAAAATCTCATTGAAAATCGCAGGATTTTTTTATACAAACAATATCATTTGAATATTTAAGAATTAGCCTTTATATTTATGGAAAAGAAATAACAAGAAATAAGTGAAAATATTCACAAGGAAAAGGTAGGAAGTAAAAATACAAAATTAACAATATTTAAGGGCAGTAAAAATTATTTCGAACTTTGAGCAAATTTTTTTAAAAAAGAAGAAGAACGCTAATTACGTAAAAATTAAACATAACTTCTAATCAAGAAGACCAACACTAATTAAAGCATGGTAACAGAAAGATTTTCCTTCATTATTTTTATTTTTAAAAACCTTTTGAGATTAGTTTCCAATGAAATTATTTCACTGATTATGCCATAAGAGGATATTTTAAGAAAGAGAAAAATTACAAGATGGCAGTAAGAAAATCACATACACAGCATCTCGAAGGTAAAAAAGAATTTTGCACTTACAGGAAGGATTTATTTCGCACCTATATAGTATATGAGTATCATGTACAGAAATTATGTATTTTTATGTGTATTTTTTATATGAAATTTGTATGCTTTAGCATTCATTTTCATTATTTCAGCATCACAAGTATCAAAAATGATATACTTCCAGTTTAACATCAAGTTAATAAAAGAAAAAAATAACTGAGTCTCTCCTGCATATGACAAATTGGGACTTTTTAGTTTAAAATAATATTTTAAATAAAAATACTAATTGATTCATTGTATGCTTAGAGAGTTATTATTTAATTAAATGAATCTGTTAGTGAATGGCAGTTAAATTACTACCGTTGATGAACACTTTCGTCTATCCAGTCATATAATTCTGAATCAAAATGAAAAAGTTAAAATATAAAAAAACCAATTATTCTGCAGTCAAAATTAGATATCAAATTCAAGTGATGTTTCATATGATATAACTAAAACAAGAACTATTTTCATTGTTAACCGTTTGTTAGAATTTACTTGACGCAACAAGAATTAGCAGAAATATATAAACATATTTCTATCCATCAGAAATTTATTAAAAAACCTTTTCCTCGGCCAATATTAACAAATGATACTTAATTTAAAGTACTGAAATTAGTTCAGTCCAGGAAACATTTGGCACGGTGTGAATATAATAGCAAAATGGCAAACTGTATCTCATTTCTATTAAATGTAAACTTGTCTTTAAAAAATTACTTCTAAAGGAACTAAAATACTGAAATAACAAGTTAATACATTTCACAAGTTATATATTTTTAAAAATATTATTTTCAGCCAGTAGCATCCTAATTTAAAATTGAAATAACAGAAAATATAATCTAACAAATATTTTATGAAAAAAAAAATTGTACGAGAATCAACACCATGCGCGTTCCATAGGATAGTATTTCTATGATGCGACCCTATGTTTCTAAGTGTTTCGTACGTGTTACCATACCCTTGTTTTGTCCTTTAATTTTGTTGATGTTATTTTGGATCTCCCTGTACACTAAATCATTTCTTATCTAACTACAATAAATATCTATTTTAATTTTTTTAATCGTTTATATTCTGTACTCTAACAAGTAGAATTATCCTTCATTAATCAGAAAGCAGTTATTCATTCTCAGTTTGAAAATCGTCGTACAACTACCACTTTTAGGAAACACTCAGACATACGTGCTCTTAAATTCGTTCCCCGTCCGAGTCAGATCAGATGAGGACAATGTGTGCCATTTTGATTCTCAGCGTCCTACATTTTATTGATGACCTAATGAAATGATTTCAAAAACATGCCATCGATGTTCAGAGTTCAAGTGAACCAACCCAGATAGCAATTTTAGTTTGCAGCAGACTTGCACTGCAAATCTGCAAGCTTACAGAAAATTTGACACGACAAGAGTGGAAGTGTGAAACAAGTTTGCAGCAAGTTAACGCAAGCTTCGAAGTCACCATGGGACGAACTTGCAGCAAACTTGCATTGCAAATTATAGCAAAAACAGAGTACGAACACAACCCAGGATAGAACTCGCGATCTACGGCTCCGAAGCAAACGCGCTAACCATCCGGCCAGTTAAACGATGAGAGAAGGAGATAGATTTCGCTAATACATCGTTCGATTCGATTCGTATACGATTTATTTTAAACTATTTTCTTGATTTCATTAATTTTTTGGGGTTGAGAATATGATTTGAAGTCAAAGAGAGAGCGATTTTCGCTAATAACTACGTTTTGCTAGTAGAATAAATTATGAAATTAGATTTCAAAAGTAATTGCTTTAAAATGGGACAAAATGTATAAGTTATTATTTTTCAACAAACATTGACTGTTTTTTCGATTTAATTTTGTTTATAAATGTTAAAATTTCAACATTAAGAAAAAGGCGATATAGTTTTCTTTAAAGTAAAAACTTTTAGTAAAAAGATGGAAAATTTTTCTAATTTTTTTTTTATGAAAAATTTAGTTTTTTTACAAATTATCATTGATTAATTGAATTAATAAAAAGAAGGACGGTCTAGGAGATGCAATTAAAAATCGGATGTTTTTTAAAACAGAGACAAAGATAATTATCTCTTTGTGCTATCTTTGCATCAAGTTTGTTTTGCAAATTTGCAATGCAAAGGAGGTGGCGCTATTTTTCACGGTGAACTTGCAGTAGGCTTGCAATGCAAAGAAGATGGCGCTAGTTTTCACGGCGAATTTGCTACAAGTTCGCTTCAAGTTTGACGCGTCAGATTTGCTATGACAAGGTAATATCAAGTCAAAATCAAATTTGCTGCAAACTTACGTGCTATCTGGCAAATCTTGTCATACATATTTTGCCAAGACTGTTTTCCATATTTTGCTGTAACACTGCCATTGTACTGCAGAAATGTTATATTTTCTAAGTAAAAAGGAGTCAAAGACTTAGTTCACTTCGTATCCAAAAGACAGCAAGAACAATTACAAATCCACTTTTTTTAAATGCAGCTGATCAACTCCGACAGCTGTTTTCTCAGAGATGAATCTGATCGACTTTGGCCATTTTAACTCTGAACTCTCCATATATTACCGTGTTGAATTGTTGATTATCTATGGAAAGCAATACTTATAAAATAGAAGCGAAACAAATATATTTAAAAATGAAAAATAATTCATAATTTTCTTTACCAGGAATGTCTCCACAAACACTCTACTCCAACTAGGTGTGTGTGCTAGAAAAGAACGAACGCCGAATCCTTTAAAATCAAAAATTAACTTTACTCCAGTGATCTGATTGACAGGATTTTCAATTACTCCATTTGCAGCCAGCATATCCAAATACAAACGTTCTACGAAGGTAATTTTGCTGTAATCAACTTTGCCTGTAAAAATAATATCGGAGTAAATGAAAGCGCATTTGCTGAAAAAGAAGTTAGAATTTAATTTTTAAGAAATGAGTTTAACATAAGTAATCGGCTAATAATAATTAAAAGAGGATTAAAGAGGGAATAGGTATTCTACTAAGACATTATGATTTCATTTGCCCAGTGGAACAATATTTCAGTCGTCTATTTATATTGATGTCCTACTGTATTGCCCCATGGTTTGATTTTTTACAGTTTGGCCGAGAATAATAACCTCACCACCGACTGAACAGCAGCACAAATTTTACCTTCCTCTTACTTCAAAAGAGTGCTAAAACTTTCCTGTTACTGCACCGCAATCAAGTTGGCAAAGAAACCCTAGGTTTTGCAGCATTGGCGAATTTGGCGTACATTTTGTTTTCTTTTGAGCTTATGGAAAATAATTGCATTGCGATTCCTCTTTTCCTGAAAAAATAATTCATAATGTTCATATAAAATAATACCTAAAACTAAAAGTTGAGAATTTCAGTACTTAATTTTTATAATTCGTAGAAATATTGAATATTTGTATGTAAAATTATCAAACATTTTTTTTTCTTTAAAAAGCACAGAGTTGAAAATTTTTATTCTAAAATAAATGAGGAAAAAATCTAAGGAGTTTCATTGAAATTCAATCTGCGGATAATTATCCGAAGAAAATGATGTTTCTTCCTAAAGGCAATTCATTGTACTTGGGGACTCAGGCTCCTGCGCGCTGACGCTCGTCAAATTCCCAGAAGGATTCCTCCCTGGTATACTATACAAACCCTGCTCACTTCTCTCGCTACAATGTGTATCCTGGCAGGAAGCAATTACTGTTGAGCGTAATGAATTTTCTTCTGATGCTTTAACTTAAATTCGGACAAAATAAATTTGTTGGCCTTGAAGAATGTTTTTTTATTTTATTTTGTAGAAGACAAATTGAACAAATTGGAAATGAACAGATAAGGAATTTATGAAAGTTCAAAAGAAAAAAACACTGCTGAAAACAAATTGCTAAGACTGAAACACGCGGTGAGTTTTCGTCGCCAAGCTCACCATAACCACGCCAACCGTTCAAAAGCTGACCAAACGGAAGAAAGTATCAGAATTACCGAATTTGGTGAATAATCACCCAAAATAAATTCTATTTTGGCAAGCACTGAACATGTTGAAACAAATTACTTATATTTCTTCCAGAACGCCTTTCATATCTTTCTTCAGTTCATTTGCACGTTGAATTCGTCTTCTTCATGGTTTGGATAATATTTAAAATCACTGTTGAGATTTATTATTAACTCATTGAAGAGAAGCTTCAAACTAAATTGCGCTATATTGTTTACATTTGAAAAGGTACTTGTGTTTACACCTATGTCAACACACTGGTGGTAGCCTTCTATGAAGGGTGTATTGGGAAACTCATCCACCGGTATAACAAATGTCAATCTTCACGGTGACTACGTTGAAAGTAACTATGATAGATTCATGGTGATAGTATAGATTCCTGGTAATAAAATTATTTTATTGTTCACATTTCTCTTCATTTTATGACCGATCGGAAGTTGGAAATAAAAATACTAATCAAACTTTACAAAATCAATTCAAGAAAAAGCATGCAGTCGGCAACATCATTATAAATTATTCTTCATTTCTGAGTCTTGAATACGGAATGCAGACCAGCTCCCATACTTAGTACCGTACAGTACATATTCTACTCCAGGCCTGAGGAGTTGGAGTTTAGCGAAATTACTCCCTGAATTTCCCTTTATTCTGTAGCTTCAGATTTAAAATTTAGTGACTCCGAGTAAATCTTAAAATTGAAATCATACATACCTCCTAACGCAATAAATACGGATGTATTATTCTTCAGCCTGTAAGGAGAACACCAAAGATGGTTTACGCTGCCAGCTTTGTGTAGAGGTAGGGATATTTTTTTTAAGTGAGTCTAAAAATATTTCTTGCTGTTGGTAATACTTCAGTATTCTCTGAAGTGCTTTTGACGTATTGAACTTGGATACTCTCAAGAACCGTAATAAGAAGTTTTCTTCCAAGCAGGGTTCAATGTCCTGTAAACCTGAAAATAATAAACAAATTATAATAAAAATATTTAAATAATATAAAATTGCAACAAATACATTATTTAGAGAACTTCATTCCAACTTAATCAATTAGATGTATTTAACCCTTTATATGGCCGTGTCAATTATACTTACCACAAATTCATTAATTTCTAAATGCAATTTTTTAAGGTTGGCATAAGTTTTCGGCAATTTTTTTCGAGGAAAATAACCGAGATATTCCAATTTCTTTTCTCAAACCATAACGAAATGTCTGGACTTTATAATTAATTAACAATTAGTATGATTAATTAACAAAAATTAAAGTCATCGAAAAAGCTACATGAATTTCTTTTCTTAAATGAATCTCAATCCCCAAACCATTTTACAACAACACTACTTCTAAAAAACGGCCCTTTAAAGGGTTAAATTTTTATTCTGTATGAGAGGCGACATCAGGTGAGGAATTTGAGAAAAAATAGATTATAGCATTTCACAATATTTATAATGATGAGTTATGAAATATGTTAAATATTAAAAACTGCAAAATAATATAAATGTATAAAAAATTAAAAACCACGATTATATTAGTTTTCTAAAAAGTAGAAAATAATTTAAGAAAATGAAAGA
Organism: Araneus ventricosus; assembly: GCA_013235015.1. Lineage (NCBI taxonomy): Eukaryota > Metazoa > Arthropoda > Arachnida > Araneae > Araneidae > Araneus > Araneus ventricosus. Next base: position 17,280 of record BGPR01008363.1, on the reverse strand, counting down.
AGTAAAGAATTCTTAATTTTTATGAATATGGACATGAATTTCATAGAATTATAATTAATTTAAACTTTTTTTCATGAATTAAAATAAAGGAACTTTTCTAAATATGACAAAAAGAATGTAGGAAATATGTTTTTCTGTAACGGCAATACAATTTAAACAGAAACTTAGTAATACTGTTATGATTCAGGAAACTTCTTTAACAAATGTTTACCTCGGTATTTCATTCGACATTTGAAAATTCTTAATTTTAGTACAATAAAAATTTAATACGATGATATTCACCAAAGTTTACTGAAGGAATATTTTAAATTATAAGAAGAGTGTTAATTCTTGGATTAGATTTTTGGAAACATAAAAATAATTCTCAGCCACACACCATGTGACTAACATGGTGAAAGCTATTGTCCAAATTTTCATTTTTAACATATTTATAACATAAGCAACATATAAATATTTAAAAAATTTTATGTTCATTTAATTTTGATTCTATAATTGCATTTGCCATTTTAACTGCATTTGCCATAAGTAACAAAATTAAAAGTGGCTTCGCTGATAAAACTTTCATCTTTTCTTTTTGCAGGAAGTCTTTAAGTTATTGGTCGATTTAAGCAGCATATTCTTTGTATTTGTCCTCTATTCTTTATATAAACTAAATCTATAATTTAATATTTAGCATATCTCAGCAATTCAGTCATCTAACTTTTGAAAAAGAATTATAAAGACAAAAAAGGATGAGAGAAATTATTAGAGAAAGGATGAGAGAATGTACTTTAAGCCTCCATAGATAGACAACGCACTGAAGTTACTTAATAAGAGGAAGGGCGAAGTTTAGTTCTATCTCATCCATTTAAAATTTCTTTTTGAAAAAGCTGTTTTGTCAAAGAAATACCTAATAAAAGCTCGATGTTTGAGATATTTTTGCATTAAAAATGTGGTACAGTCACCACGTCTGATGCACTTCTGTTTTCGTAGGGAAAAAATTGTTTTCAAGTTTTCAACATTTGAAATAAATTTAAGTATTTGCAAACATTTCCCCCATCAATGGTTAATATTTCTGCGTTCTTTGCATTCATCATTTTAATATAATATTGTATTTGAAATACACAGAGACATAGTATTGAAAAGTAGTACCAACAAACAATGTGAGTGAATTTTGGTACATGAGCTTTATTCCAAAAATGGAGATTGACGGCATATTTTGGATTTAGTTCATTAATGGGTGGCCTATCAGTTGGTTCGTCTGTGAATGTGAACACAATAACTCAAAAGCAAAGCAAGCAAGAGAAATAAAATGATCTATACGGTGTTCTGATCCATGACTTCGGCTACAAAATCTCAAATCTATGCAAATTTTGGACCCAACTAGTTAAAAAATCAGATGCAAAATGCATACTCTACTCAGTTTCCTTCTCTATACTTCGGTGCTAAACAAAAACGTGCCGCAATGCTAAAGAATGAGAGAAGTTCGAAAGCAGAGTATTCCCATCTCTTTGTGTAATGAATTCATCACGACCCTCTATATTATTCCATTAATCCAAATGATAGACTACGTAGTACTAACACTGAATTACTCCAAAAAAACATTTGAAGCACGAACAATTATATATAAATGTATATATTGAGATAAAGTTTCTTACTTATCAGTTCACGACGCAGCATTTCCAGGCATTCTGCTTTGGTTTCTGCAAATTCATTTATTTCTTTCAGATTTGGTAGTAGAGAGGGATGGTCTATGTTGACCATTTTGTAAGGTAAGAAGTCATCCATTTAGTTATTCATTTTTGTTTAGAAAATTGATTTATTCTGAAAAAAACAAATAAAAGTATTATTTTCTAATAAATCTATTTAAAATACAGTAGATTCGGCTTAATGTGATCATGTCGAAGCTTCTTTTTTATCAATCGAGTTACAGTATACCTGGAAATCCTTCTATCCAGAATGCTTCTTTTTTATTTCTACAGGGTGTGACCAATAATTGGGGTGAATGTTGAGATAAGTCTTACATTGAGTAGGTCTCACGTGGAAACTATTTACAATCATTCAAAATAGTGCCCGTCGAACACTATGCTCATCTGACAACATGTCTACAAATCCTCGAAAGTTCTTGAAAACTCCTCCACTGGCACAGCTTTCAATCCCCATGTCACAGCAGCTTGAATGTGCGTAATGTCTGTAAATATTCGTCCCTTTAGAGCCACTTTAACTTCAGGAAACAGGAAAAAGTCCAGTGGTGACATGTATGGGAAATACGGTGGACAGTTCAGCACCCCCATATTGAGCCAGAAACCACTTTGCAACCGTAGCGGTATGCGGCTGTGCGTTATCGTGCAACATATTCCAAGAGTCAGGTTGCTTCAGATGTGGCCGTAAACGACGAATGCGAGCCAAGAGTCGTTTTAGCACCTCGCAGTAAAACTCACTGTTGACAATTTGACTTGCTGATTTAACACATTTGTGCAAGAATTTCAAATTGAATCTCTGCTCCACGACACGCCACAAAACTACCGCACAGACAACAGTCGATAATAAATTTCTCAAGGCTAACAGGCACAGGAAACCACGTATTACTGTTAAATTAATATTACGGAACACGACGAAGGTGTCGCTGATAGTCGGGTTGCTCCCATTTTCTGTTTGATGGGTGATTCACCCTGCTTTTTGGTCACACCTTGTATTACAGCAGAATCGCAATATTTCGAGTTGGCTGGGACCGTAATCACCTCAGATAATAGAAAACTCGATTAAAAGAGACCAAACTTTAAGTCATGATTTCTTTTCTTTAGACAAAAGTTTCCAAAATTGTTTATTTGAAATAGTAAAAATAAGTCTGCAAGTACTACCACGTATTAACATTTTACCAAATTATTTTATTAGTTATCAAACATTTCAATTTTTAAAACAGCTTTGACAAAAATATTCATGAGTGTTAGTGATTTCCGCTGTTTTTTGCATCTTCCCAAGGATTCTTTAAGAATTTTCTCAAAAGAATAATTTTCCTCTCTCGCTAACGCGGAAATTTCCCCGACATCTTTCGAGGGCCGTTTTTTTCATGAAAATACGTGGAATTTGCTAACATCACTATTGGAGTGCTTAAGAATTGAACTGCATTTATATATTTCTCAAAATAACTTCTTGAGCTCATCTCCTGATTGCGGCAATTTACGTGACTTCGCATCGTGGAAATTGGTTCCATTGCCAACTTTTTCTGAAAAATTCGTTGATTTTATGAAATTATAATAATGATAATAAAACACAGTCCGATTTTCTGGTAGCCGTTCGTTGAATAGAGATCTCGGTTGATATCAGTCCGGACAATCGAGGTTCTTCTGTATTTAAATTTCGTGACGTCACAAGCCATATGATTATTGTAAGGACGCGAGTCATCTAGCATCTAACTGTACATTATTGTCTTACACAGTTCCATCCTTTTCTTTCTGCAAACTGAACAAAGGATACCAGAATTAAATTGCCGCCACGCATTTGTCGTGTACCGTATGATCATGAATTGACTTCATTAATAGTTTGAAATCAGTAATAGTAGGATAAAGACCTAATCACTAAGCTACCTCGGCCCTATCTGTCAAAGGACCGACTGTTTGTCGGTCGGTCGCTTCGTGTTTATATGAATGCAGTAACTCAAAAATGCAAAAAGTTGTATAAATAAGCAAAACTTCACGCTTCTTTCAATGTTGCTTTCAAAATATTTTTTCGTGTCATTGTTTACGAAGACGTTATAACCATCTGTAATCGGTGCAAAAGTTTTGAATTAGTCTGTACTTGAACTAACCTGTGTATAATATCGAAATATATCTTTTGTTGTTATGGTTGGAAACCTTGGCCAGGGGTGATAGTATGACAAGGCCTGCAAAAATGAGAAACCTTTAGTTATACCAAATCCTTTATGTAGTAATTTTTGTCGATTGATTGGTTTTAGTACAGTTAGTAACGTTGTGGTACACTATCCTTATGTGTGCACCTATAAAGCTCACATGCAGCTATAAAATGTTTTTAATATAGAATATTTAACACAAATTAAAATAAAATATTTAATACATATTAAATAATATAAAATATTTAACACATATTAAAATAAAATATTTAATACAAATTAAAATATAATATTTAATACAAATTAAAATATAATATTTAATACATATTAAATATTATAAAATATTTAACATAAATTAAATTAATACAAATTAAACTAAAATGCTTAATACAAATTAAATTACAACTACAAAATGTTTTATACGTATTAAATTTTTTCTGTGGAGATCGCTTGAAAAAAGGCTGTACATAAACAGATTTGAGAATATTTATAAATTACTTTCAAGAACACTGAACTGGATATAACTAAATGCTTTTGATAATTTATGCAGGAAAACATATTAGGGAAAAAAATGCAGGGCACCGCCCCGGACCCCACAACAACGAGGTCTTTCGCGGTGGCTAGGAGCGGGCCTGCGAAATCAGCATATTAGGGACAGTAGGGTTTTTTTAGTTATTAAAATTATTTTTCCGGAATACCTGCCAAAAGGTTATATGGACAATAAAAGCCATAACTTAAAAAAAGGAAAATGGTTTAAAAATCGAATATATTTGATATAAATTAAACTTGTTTAACCATATTAATACTAATTTCTTGTTATTTTTTTTCTAAGACTTTTAAATTGATTTTACTTATTTATGACAAAATGAAGTTTCTTTCAATAAAATAAAGTATCGTAAATATAAGAAATTTCGAAATAAATCACTTTTTTTGGAGCTGAAACCATTTAACCTTTTGACTACTAACGGGGCAAAAATTTCATTTTTCACACTTCTGTCACAGTGTAAATACACAATTCAAATGGAAAAAGCAAACGAAAAAATCTTCAGTATTTATTAACTAATTCAAGGAATGCTTATTGTTTTTGTAAATACAAAAGGTCGCCTCCATCTTGGATAATAGGGTAGAAATGCCTTCATCTTGATTCTTCCTTTTAGTGTTTCTGATACTCTTTAAAATATTCAATATTTCAATATACTAGTATTATGAGATATTTGACTTCCTCATAAATTGATGCTTTATTTTCTTCAAGCTTTAATATTTTGAGGTAATTGGTCTCAAAGTGGATGAATTTTTAAAATCTTATTTGATAGTCGAGTTAACGAAGGGTTTGAAAAAAACTTAAAATCTGTTTTGGAAATTTGTACACTGGTTTGTGAGGACTTTGATGAACATACAAAATCTCCGTCCTGCGACGGGAGGGCTGATCTCGCGCCGCCATCTTGATTTGATTCCTTTAAAAATTTTTCAATAGAGGTTTAGCGCAAACTTACCTTATATGAAAATTATCTAGATTAAATTTAGCAAAATGGTCATCGCATGATTATGTAGGTGATTATGAACGTTGGGAAGATATATGAGGGGTAATTTGAAAACCAATAGTTGTCGAGATATTTCGGAAAAACTAGAAAAGGGGATAAAATCCAGATGACGGGAGAACCACTAGGGACCTGGATTTAGTATTTCATCCGTCCTCACAAACAAATAACAGAATTTTCAAAACTATACGACTTAATGGTTCTTTTCAATCTTTCCATTGACTGGACTATCAACTAGATTTTTAAAAATTCATCCACTTGAGACCAATTATCAAAAGTATTGAAGAAAAAAATCAAAACAGCAATTTGTAGGAATGGTACGCCTAAATTTGTAGATCACATGTTATTTGAATATTGAATATTTTCAAATACTCAGGAAAACTAAAAAAGGAGAAAATAAGATCACCCTTGAGATCCATTATTGGGAAACATAAAGATGGAATAAAATAAAAGTATATATTTGTAGAGAATTGTACTTTTTTTAATTCTTTTAAATTACTTGTAATTTGAATACTCAAAAGATTTGGATATATCGAAAACTGTGAAAAATCCATCTCACCCTCTTTCCACCCCTCTCCCCGAAACCTGACGCTTGAGGTCGTATGACTTTACTACTAACTACTGGAGGCTATGGAACAATTTGCACTAGAGAGAACTTTTCTTTTGGTGTCTTTTGACCTAATTGTACTGATATATTGGGAAACAAATGTATTTTGATTTGCCAGTGAAAGATAAGTTAACTTTTATGTTCTTATTCTAGTACTTTCTGTGCATTGATTAGGATTTATAACTTCTCGTGACAATCCATTTCATCATCCGGCCAATGCATATCCTGATTACCAACAAATTTTATTTTTGTTCTTTTCATCAAAAGAAACTTTTCGCAAAATTAAAATCAAAAAATAAAAAAATGATTTTTTTTTCATCTAATGCACATGTTTCTTTTTTTGTATTTTCTTCTAATACTTGGTCTAAGCATTGAAATGCTTTCAGCTTTCCAAAATTAAATAAATTGTAAAACTTAAAGTTGTTGACTAAATAACTAATACCGTTAATATCATGTGCGAATCATCTGAGTCATGGCGGCTAGTATTTTAATAAATATAAATTTATTTTGAGATCTTATTCCTTATACTTTCTTTCATTGTCTTACCTGAATCAAATTGATGCCATCTGACGATACCAGAACTGAATACAAGACTACTCACTCCAGCTAAATCTTACATATTCACGCTTTTGCAATTAGATAGTTTAAGAGTTGATTCTTCAATCTCTGCCTTTCAGAATGCATTGACTTTCACTACTACGTTAACTTCCTTCTGGTGAAAAGCAGAAAAGCACTGTGATAGTATTTAAATTCCAAGTTCTATCAAATTAACTTTTCGGTGGTTAACAAAAAAGCTTTATTAGAGAATATATTTATGAATTAATAACACATGCAATGGCTTAATCCAAATTTTTTTCCCCTTATAAACCGAAATCTCAAATTTACTGAGAAAACTTTGCTGCTAACTTCTGTTAGGAAAACTTTAATATCATTATAGTATAATCTGTATCAATTTTCGGTGGAAAATTAATGCTATACAAGTTTTCTAATGTAATCATCAAAATTTCTTTTCTTATTATTATAACAGAGTAATGATTTAAAAATTATTATCTTCTACTACTTCCAAAATTGAACTCTAAATGAAGGTTTTGTTTGAAAATGGACTAATCACTTATGAAGTGTTTATAAATTGAAATAAAATTTTCTAATTGAGTTATTGAAAAGGGGTATGAATAATTTGGTTTAAAAGTTAAATCACTTTACTTGAAAAAAGCAACGTTTAATGTGTATTTAGATTAATTGCAATTTTAGATCCGAAACATTCTTATTTTTCAACACAGTTTTCTTTAAAGACACTCATTGCTAGAATCTTTTGTAAAGGCAAATTCTCAAGGGCATTTTTCCCCTTTGCACATGCTGCTTGTTAAGGGACCCACCCTTCTGCAGATGTTTTTAGCATGATTCTTTGCCATGTGAAGTCCCTCAGTTTTTGCTCAGATAACATACCAGATCCTTTCGGGAAGGCATTTTTAAATTATTATTTCTCAGCTGGTCGTACATCTTGTCAAGAAATTCCTCCGCTTCTGTTGAACCTCGGCTTCACCTCTGAAAAGCATGCGTTCTTGTTGACACTTTTCGGTCAATAAATTCAGTTGCTTTACTCTATTTACCCAATTTAGCTGAAAAATTCGCGAATGGTCACCGTGGGTCACCGATTATTTTGTAACCACTCATTGGTTGGTTTGTTGGCTTTTTTTGGATAAACTGTTTCAGGTTGCACCAAAATTTAGTTTTCTTTACGAATCAAAACCCTTTATTTTTGCGACTTACTAAAATTTTGTCTATTTAAAAAGTATTAAAACCCCGTGAATGGTTTGGAGAGGGCTATCGACTGAAATTTGGAGAGTGGACTGACCACGGCATAATCTTCGAGCTTTGTAATGAAGTAGGGGCAAAAAGCCTAACCAGCAAAATTTCTACATGAGCGAATCTACGGAAGTAACCATGAAGCAAAATCTGAGTTACCACCAAGGGAAGTTTGGAAGTATCCACCAAGCCATGGACTCCAAGCCGTTTCCAACAGCGTACTCGGCCTATGAACAAGCCATCTCCAACAAAAGAATAGCAGCTATGCCTGTAGACTCTGGACTCCCCTCCAGGCGATGATCGAGTATTCCTCCACTCAGGCATTTATATAAGTTGCCAAACGCATGAATTTACTTATATCTAGTAAATTTCTGCCGATTAACATTGGCAGCCGATGCTGAGGAGGCATTCCACTTCCTTTGAATTTTTGAAGCATCTTGAGGGAACGCACTCGACCTGTTCCTGAAATTTTGATTAGCGATGAGAAACCGGACTCAACTGAGTTCTTTCTTTCAATCATAGAATGTTGGAGTAACATCCTAACATTTTGAAGCGGCGTCCTCTGGGACTTTCTGTTGCTTGATATTTATGTTTACATGCCATGTGGAAACAACTGATACACTGAACTGCGGTAAAACTTAAGTTTAGGGTATGCAGCAGTTCCACCCCTCTTTGGAACGCCAACTTTTTGTCGCGAAGAGGAAGACGGCTTGGCGATGTGAGAACATTTGTTTTGGGTCCGCAGTCAGCCTTTTATTGGACTTTTGAGCACGCGATGCCTGCGGCCTCTCAAAAGGAGAAATTCCGCACTCGATTCCTGCGGCATCTGAAGAGGACAATGGGCAAAATTTTTAAACTTAACAAACATCAGCGGCATCGCTTTCGGCAAAGTGGGAACCTCTTAGCTTCGCTTTTTTATTGAATGTTAGGAATCTAGGTTTGCTTAAATTCCAAATTTAATTCTCATCTCAAAATGTTCCTTCGTGAAAGTCAACAGGAAATTCAACAGGAGCGAAGAGCCGTGACCCACGGGAAGAGCACGGCAGTTGAAACAAATCCGTTCGGAAATGATCTGGACTGTCAAAATTCAAACCGAAGTATTAATCAAATTCAATCAAATCGATCAATTAAATCGAAGATAACATACCATCCAGTAAAGGAATCAAGATTTACCTGCACGGAGACTGGTAAGTCCATGCCTAGACCAGACGCTGCTGAATTGGTGCGAAAAATGACAGACTTAATCCCACTTTCCGCTTCGATGAACAACATATACTCTACCAATATCTTAAATATGGAAATATTGCAGCATGCAACAATTTTGGCCGATTTGAAGGCAGTGATAGACTTCGAGCTGTTTCCAACAGCTTATGAACAAGCCATCTCCAGCAAAAGAATAGCGGCTGTGTCTATAGACTCCCCTCCAGGCGATTATCGAGTTACCCCTCCATCCAGACATTTAGATAAGTTACCAAATGCGTGAATTTACTTATATCTATTGACATTTTTTATAATAATGTGTTGCAATACTTTCGCGACAGTTTAACCCTTTGAACGGCAAAAATATTTCAGCTGAATGCTTTGAAAACGGCCTCTTTGTAGCTAAATGGTGAACGCAAATGTTTCGGAGCCGGTTTTCGGGTAATAAACAGAGAGCAACTTTCTACGCCGGAGCCGGTTTAAGAGTAATAATCGGAGAGCGACTTTCTACGTTCCAGCCGGTTGAAGGGTTAATTTTACCATAAATTTCGCGTCTTGATTGATTTGAACACTAAAAATGTAAATAATAATATCTATAAAAATTAAAAAAGAATCAGTGATCTGTCTTGTGTTGGAGAATTATAGTATGAACTGTCTTCGGAAATTTAATTCAAAATAAAAATGATAAGCTAAGAAAGAATAAGTATAAATCTCTCCATTGAAAAATGTGTGAAAATACAAAGGTTATGGAGTGAAAGAAAACAAAATGTTGTGTTTCTACTATGTAATCGCATATTCAGAATGTTAATTATTTTTAAGTTAGAAGGACACTCTCCAACTTACTACTGAAATTGTGTAAAAATTGATATGCATTGTATTTAACCAAGATGAATAAAATTATTCATTAAACGTCAGTTTCTTTTAAGATCCATTTTTGTGTCTGTCATCATTTCATGACTCACTGTTTCCTCAGAGTTTACTTGATCTGGTAAATTTATAGAACTTGGTTTTTGCCATTAAATTCACAGTGCATTTTGATTTTTGGGCTACCTTAAGTTTTAGATTTTTCCTACTTTAAAATTGGTGTTTAATTGTAAGAGGATTTTAACTTAAAACTCTAAAAACACTTGATAAAAAAAGCGCATCACGACAATAGAACAATCAAAATTTAGAGTTGTAGCTTCTAATGTAAAAAGAAAGGCTTTATGACGCTTCATGTAAAAGGAAACTGCGATAGAATAACGCCATTACCACTATTTAAATTTCTAAAATAATTGGAAATTAGGTTTTCGTGAGTTTCAATTTTGATTATGATGTTCATGTTAGCTGGCAACATGAATGAAAGCCTAGAAATATGTAACTGGCTATAATTCGGAGAGTTCAGAGGTAAGTGGACCAAATCATGTTTAATCCTTTTTGCCCTAACTCTGATATAGTAGTTAGGGCGGGCCGAAAAAGTCGAAGTTTCTTAGATCTTTTTGCGGTAGTACGGAAAAGTTTCGAACTCCCATCATTAAAAAGTGTGCAGAATCTTATAACTCTAAATTGATATCTTCTGTCGCTTCAATGGGCAGAAAGATGTGAAAATTGGATTAAAAATGGTCACAATTCAAATATTAATAAAAAAAAATCACAGATTTTGTTGATTGGTTTGCAGCAGTGCTTAAAAGTTACTATTTATTAACATCAACACCTTTACAAAATTTTAGAATTATAGATTAATATTTTCTGCCGCCTCAAGGGCGATGAATTTTGGAAATTAAAGACGAATTTTTAAATAATTACACGTTTCACTTACTCTGAAGAGCCAAAACATTAGGACCACCTACTCAATAATGCGTTGCGCCTCCTTTGGCCTTCAAAACAGCTACAACCCGCCTGGGCATAGATGCTACAATTTTTAGGTACATGACTGGAGAGAGGTTGTACCAAATGTCTATGCAGCGGTCACGCAAAGTCGAGATCATGGTGGTGTCTGAGCTCTGAGCTGCCGCTCCATGATATCCTAAATGTGCTCCATCGCATAAGATCCGGCGAGTTAGGTAGCCAGGACATTAACTGGAATTCATCAGTATGCTCCTTTAACTACTCCAACAGAATCCGAGCCTTGTGGCATGGGGCGTTGTCCTGCTGGAAGATTCCATTTCCAGTTGGGAAGACAAATGTCCTGTAAGGGTGCAACTGATCCGCAATGATGTCCAGATAGTTCGCAGTTTCATGGTCTGTTCTACCACAACTACGGGTCCCAGAGCTGCCCATGAGAACATCCCCCAAAGCATAATACCGCCACCACCAGCCTGTGTATGACCTGCTGTATAAGAGGGAAGCAACCGTCCGCCTTGCAGACGGCGTACCCTGACACGACCATCGACGTGATGAATGAGAAATCGGGATTCATCCGACCAGGCAACTCTCTTCCACTCATCCATGGTCCAGTCTCAATGTTCCCGGGCCCATTGTAGGCGTAGTTAACGATGACTCTTGGTCAACAGAGGCACACGAGTGGGACGTCTGCTGCACAGTCCCATATCCAACAGTGTCCGCTGAACTGTGTGTTCCGAAACACTTTCGCTTAGACCTGCATTGTATTGGGTTGTCAGCTGAGCCACTGTATGGCGCCGATTTTGCTTTACCAAGCGGGAGAGTCATCGACGTCCTTTTTCTTTCATGACGTGTGGACGACCAACACCTTCGTCTACTGCTGGTGTCACAGTCATTTATCCACTTTACATGAATACTAACAACGGCAGATCTTGAACAACCTACCAGCTGTGCAGTTTTGGCGATACTCGTTCCGAGTCTGCGGGCCATTACGATCTGTCCTCTATCAAATTCACTTAGATCAGCAGACTTTCACATTACCCGCAAAAGTAAGTGCAAGAATGATTACTTACCTTCTCCAGCAGCAGTTAAGTACCATTCTCACTTAACCACGTGCCCTCCACATCAGCCTGACGAGTTCATTGAAAAATGTGGGTATGGTCATAATGTTTTGGCTCGTCAGTGTATATCATTATAATGCGAATAGAAACTTGATTCAACCTTCGAAACATACAAAATTACAAAAGCACTATTTTTTGTAATCTTTTTTGGATTCAAATTGTGATGTTTGTTTCCTAGATTCTAATGCAGCTCTGATGAATCCATCACTGATCTGCGGTCCAACTCTTTTTCTGGAGGGTTCAGTAACGAGTTTCACAATTCGCCCAACTGCTTGCGTGTGTGAAGGAAATTTAATAAAGTCCCTGCCGTCCATTTTCACGTCTTCCTGTATCATCTTCAGAAGTTCTTGAGAACTGAGCTGTCTGAGAACTGTAGGCGTTGTGACCTAAAAAGCTTGCCAGTCAGTGAGATCTACGTAGTCTGTAGTTCAAAAGTTAACAGCAGGAATAACGAATCTACGAGCTCATTTTCCTTCAGGGCAAATTTCATCATTTATGAATATGTAACCAATGCACTATTGTATGATTTTAGCAACCTCATTTTTCTGGGATGTGACGGCACAGTCGTGAACACTGGAGTGTTTGATGATGTACTTCGCAGGCATGAATTGAAAGTTCATCGACCAATCCAATGAATTATCTGCTTACTTAAGTTCAACGAGTTACCATCACGACACCTATTTGAACGTAAGTCTTCTGGTCCCCCGTCTTACACCGGAGACATTGGACGAAACTTGAAAGCATGCGAGAAGCTGCCACTTGTTGCTTTTAATTGTATTGAATGTGAATTTCCAGGCATTGATCCTGCCAACCTATGTGGTGATCATAAATACTTATTAGACATTTGCACAGCCATTAGTTCTGAGGTTGGTTCTTCGGATCTAGCCAAGCGTCAACCGGACACGTTGAATTTCGATCGCTGGCTAATATCTGCAAATAGAATATTGGGGATTTATATATCAACAACAAACCCATCAAATGAGTTTATAACTTTGATTGTATTCATTCTAAGAGTTTACGCACTCTCATGGTTCCGAATTAATGTTCATCATTCCATAACGGATGGTGCTAGATACTTGTGGCATTTCATCAGCTCATCTCGATACTTGCCTAAGAAATATCTAAGAAGTATTGAACCAGTTATTTCTCGCAACGCTTACTTTGCGGCTCCATAAAATATGCTTTTGGCTATGTTAACTGATGAGAGATGCCATATTAGAACCCTTGCAGCTCGGCGAATTATCAAGACAAGGAAAAATGGCCGAGATGGTAATTGTACTCGTAGATTCGTTATTCAAGCTGTTAACTTTTGACCTACAGACTATGTAGATCTCATTGACTGGCAAACTTTTTATGTCACAACGCCTACAGTTCTCATGAACTTCTGAAGAAGATACAGGGCGATGTGCCACTGGACGGAAGAACTTTGTTAAATTTCCTTCACACACGCAAGCAGTTGAGAAAATTGTGAAACTTATCACTGCTGTCTCCAGAAAAAGGGTTTTATCGCAGAACAGGGATGGATTTATCAGAGCTGCACTAGAATCCAGGAAACAAATATCACAATTTGAAACCAAAAAAGATTACAAAAATAGTGCTTTTGAAAATTTGCATGTTTCAAAGGTTGAATCAAGTTTCTATTCGCATTATAATGATATAAGTAAAACGTCTATTTATTTAAAAATTTGTCTTTAATTTCCAAAATTCACCGTTCAGGCGGCAGAATATAATAACCAATAATTATAAAATTTTGTAAAAGTGTTAATGAATAGTAACTTTTAAGCACTACCGCAAACCGATCAACAAAATCTGTGATTTTTTAATAGTTTTTGGATTGTGACCATTTTTAATCCAATTTTCACATCTTTCTGCCCATTGAGGCGACAGAAGATATCAATTCAGAGTTATAAGATTCTGCACACTTTTTAATGATGGGAGTTCGAAACTTTTCCGTACTACCGCAAAAAGATCTAAGAAACTTCGACTTTTTCCGCCCGCCCTAATAGTAGTGTTGAAACGTTATATTTTCTGCGTCGTAACGATTCAAGTCCATAGGTCAATTTGCGTCCAAATGGAAGCAAGAACAATTGGAAGTCCACTTCTATTGTAAATGCAGCAAATCAAGTTTGAGATCTGTTTTCTTGGAAATGAATCTCGTGGATTTGATTCACTTTAACTCTAAACCCTCCATTTAAGAATGTCTAATTTATGCGGTATGATATTATATAGCTATACAATAGAAAAACAGCAACAATTTTTGGATTTTGGGTTCTCTTTGACTCTGCTCTCTTATTTTTTAGAGTTTTAAAAGAATATATAAGAAACCGTCTGTTTTAAACAATTTCATACACTGTTAAAACTATGGAGTAATGTCGCTCCAAATTTGGTGTTGAAAAACCTTAAAAACTGCGTGAACAAACACTTTATTTAAAGTTAACACCAAATCAAGCGTTCTTATACACTTTAAGTGGTGTTGTTTGCATCCAACACCAATACTGGTGAATCCTTACACCCTGCTCACACGCACCTGACACCTTTCGTGAATTATTTTCACCTGTGGTAACACCAATTTTGGCGTACGTTTGGAAAGTCTCCGATGGCAACGATAGGTTATTTGTAAACAACTTTGCTTTTCCGTTGGTTGCTGCCGTTACACAGAAACGTTATAAAAGGTTATTAGTTGTGTAATAAAGATAATTAAGTTTTCAAAAGATAAATATAACTTTATTTCTATGTATGTCATTTGTATTTAAGAATTTTATTACATTTAATTCGTTTATGCTTCTGAAATTTTCTTTACTAAGCCTAATTCGAATTTGCCCTAATTAATATTCTCCGTGCATTTAAATTACGAACCAATTTTATTTTAACGTGTATACATGTGGCTGATAATTATTTCTGTGAAAAAAAGCATGTTTAAAATTTTGGTGTCAAATGCAAGAATTTTAGAATTTTTTTTAAAATTTTGTATAAAGGCTATTTTGTTAATTTTATAATTGTAAAAGTAAATAATTATTATGGGTTATAATTTTGAATGGTGAATCTGAACATATTTAAAGTCATTTGTCACTTGAAAGTGTACTTTTTAAGCAAAATTTTGTGAAATGGGTTAACTCATCTTTCGAAAACTCAAATTTTCTGAAGTTTTAACATATAAATAGCTACCCAGTGAGAAAAGTTATATCTTTCTCGGCTAAATACTTATTGCAGTGAATGTGTATACATGTGGGGAAGCTTTTCTGATAATTATTTCTGTGAAAAAAATGCATGGTTAAAATTTTGGTGTCAAATGCAAGAATTTTAGAATTTTTTTTAAAATTTTGAATAAAGGCTATTTTGTCAATTTTATAATTGTAAAATTAAATAATTATTATGGGTTATAATTTTGAATAGTGAATCTGCACATATTTAACGTCATTTGTCACTTGAAAGTGTACTTTTTAAGCAAAATTTTGTGAAATGGATTAACTCATCTTTCGAAAACTCAAATTTTCTGAAGTTTTAACATATAAATAGCTACCCAGTGAGAAAAGTTATATATTTTTTTGCTAAATATTTATTGCAGAGAGTGTGCATGCATGTAGCGAAGCTTTTCTGAGCAGCAATTCATTGATAAGTGTGGATATTTAGAAGTTTGTTGGAATGAAGTTAGGGCTCATGAAACTGTTGAAATTCAATTGTGTGTACCCAGAAGTTTTAAGTGCCTGATTTCTGATTGATGAAAATAATTTTTATTAGAAAACATCTTATCATACATTTTAGCATTAGATTTCTTTCTAACCTTTACATATATATGGTATAAAGGTAAATTTTTAATTTTATAATTTGATTATTTAGTTTTTAGTAATTTAAAGTTTAGTTTCAGATTTTTAAAAGGAATTTGGTTAGAACTTCTTGCTATTCAAATAATTTAAATTTACTTCTAGTAATTAATGTATTTATAATTTCCTATTACTAGCAGGCACTCATAACTGTCAAGTAATGATCCCAAAAGAATCACAGCGTGATTCTTGAGTGTTGGCGAGCGGAGCGAGTAGGGGTTCTCACTAATATTTATTTTTATTTTGTTTCAAGCGGAAAAGGCAAATTAATATCAATTCTAATTACAATAGTCGCAATAATTGTGAAGAATTAAATCAGAAAAATTGAATTTATTAAATTTACATTATAAAAAAGAGAAACATAAGAAATGCAATAATGTGAAAACAGAAGAAAAATTTATTTGGCACACTTCTTAGCATACATTATTTCAGGACATTTTTGTTGCAACCCTTTTTTCTTATTACTCTTTTTTTCTCATCTTCTTTTAAAACCTTTTATTCAAGTTCTTTTATCTTTTTACTCATTAAAGATACAGTTAAAAATTGCATATATTTGAAAGCACTGAAAAATTTTTGCCTATTTTGATACCTTCATTACTTTCATTAATATTCGATATTTTGTTTTTTATAGATTTAAATACTTTACATATTTCTCTTCCACCTAAAACACGACGACGATAATAAGACAGATGATTTTATTTTATTCTTATTTGTTTGCTGTTTTAATATAATTGGCACAGTCTTTGAGTTACAACGAAATAGTGTGTTCTTGTGTCAGAATATTTATTTTCACTCCTGTGATTCAAAGTTTTATTTGGATTATTTTAAATAATTTTTTAATGATTTCAGTTTAGAACTTCTTGGAGCTACTGAATCTTAAGGATTTTTTTTTCAGATTTTGTAATAAAATTTGTTTAATATACACACACCCACATGTATTTATATATCTTAAGCATATTATTGTTTTTGTGTTATTTTTACAACATTCATTTATAACTATATTTTATATAATATTCAAATATGTCTTATAGGTAAGGTATTTATTTTCTAGTATACTTGAATAACCAGCCGATTTTTCCTACTTTTGATGGTGTTTCGTGTCAGGATATAAAATATTTTATGTATTACATAGGCCCTGTGTTTTAGTGTTACTGAACTCCAAAAATGGTGGCTACTACTTTACATCAAAAGTAGTGTAAAGGAATATTCCTGGTGTTTGGTTACACCAAGAATTATCCCTGGTGTTTGATTACATCAAAAATTATCTTTGGTGTTTCACTACACCAAAAATAATGGTTGGTGTTTTACTGCACCACTTCTGGTGTAAAGTAGTTGCCACCATTTTTGGTGTTGTGTTACACTAAAATTTTTTACAGTGTATAATGGTAACCATATGTTCAGATTTTAAAGTATCATCTGAAATTTAAAAGATTTCTTTAGTTGAAAAATGAATTTTGTAAATAAAGAATGAATAAAAAACTATGTTTTCTTTTTTATTCCAGGGCAGGTATCCCTTTTCTGTCATTGAAGAATGCTT